>WTSP01000589.1:15793-50977 GCA_025331215.1 Actenoides lindsayi
CCCCCCCCCGACTAGACTCATTCACAAAAGCAGTTTTGGTTTCAGAAGAACTAGACAGAAAGTAAACTGAAGCAAAGCTTATGGTCTCCCAATTGTGATATGAAATATCCTATTTCAATATCGGTGCTCAGTATATTGTTACTCTGATTTAAGTTTATGAGAGAAAATATTTACATTCTTATCAGCTCTACTAGATTCATGAGCTCCAGATCTAAAGAGCTGTTTGTATTTATAAGTTTTATAGCCTGCCAAACATTGTCTTTCTTACTCTTAAGTAACTCTGAACCAGTCGAAAACCTCAATGGTTCTGTCTGATGAGGGACTCTGGACCCTCTGATAGAGAACTTTTCTTCCTTACATAAAAGACACTGTGACACTATTTGGATAGCAACAGACAACTTAGTTGTGGTACCATTACAGGAAATAGCTCTCTTTGTAGGGGAGAAATAAATCTTAGTGTAATCAGTCAAGGTGGCATAATATGTATCAATAAGAATAAAAGAAGTATATTAATTGCCTAGTTTTCTAGGAACCAAGTAACACAGCCTTCAGAGAATACCTAGGAAGCTTATGGGACATTTGTGGGCATGCTAACAATTGATCTGTTCAGTATACTGTCACCACTTTACACTTGTTTCATACAAGAGCTGTTATATACTGAGCTATCATTTTATTATATCTAATGTGGTCATTGTTCTAATATACATGTCTTTTTTTTCCTGATTTCTATCTTCTGTGGCACACAGTTGCTAAAATACCTAAGAGGAGCTTAGCTGATGATGCATTCCCCAAAGATGATGGAAATCTGAGAACTACATGGGAGTGCAGAACTAAAATAGTTCATCCGAGAACTAAAGTAGTACTGATTTGGGATTTATTGCTATGATATTTTTTATGAGAAAATATTGTATGAACTGCATGTGGCAGTTCTGTATATGCTTGGCTGAACTTCTGTTGAAGTCTTCTAGCTAATAGCCAAAAGGAAAAGAGCATACCTGACTATGTGACAGTTTGGTAGTTTAAAATGTTTTCTGGGATGTAGGTAATTAGGTGTGAGGTCTTAGTCAGAAACAGAACAGAGAAGTATCCACCCTGTGTTAGTCTTTGTTACAGCTCTCCCTTGATTTTTCATGGAGAGCTCTGGGAGGTCTTTACGGTGGGGGGAAAAAAAAAAAATTCCTGCTGAACTCTAATGAGAAGTACTTAAAACTAATCTTTACACTCTGAGGGTTGTCTTTTCAAAAAGCCTTTTAAATACAGAAATTGTTTTCTCTAGCTTTATTTCTTCACTTTAGTGCTCACACTGTATTCCTTGCTACACATATGTATAGGGTTTACAGAACTTGAATGTCCAAATTGATAGGAAGGAAAAATTGAGAAAAACTATTCTACTACTCACAACATTATTAATGATAGTCAGTAGAGTGTGACTTTCTGAGCAAGAGAAACAATTTCCTTTATGAAAATAGGTACTTCAGAAAAGTGAGAGTTTCCACTTTCCATGCAAAACTGTCCCCTTGCTAGCAAGGAGTTTTCATTCTGTTTCCAGCATGTTTTACAACAGTACTGCTACGTCCTTCTGCAGATGGTTTTAGATGTGGCTCTGTCTGTGATCAGGAGACACTGAAAGGGAGGTAAAGGAATCGAATAGTTTTTGAGAGAAAAGTTTTAAGTGTGTGTCTTATCGTGGAGGGTCTGATTGTTGGGGACTCTGTGCCTCCATAAATCACCCCACTGGAAATTTTGGTTAAAATATTTTTAAGTGTTCAAGCAAAGCAACCTCATAGCTTGACACCAATCAACTCTGAAATACAGACTTTTAATTTTGACATGTGAAGTTACAAGGGTCAAAGTGTGACAGTTTTTAACCCTTGTTTCCATCACAGTCCAATCTTACAGTTTCTGGAGAAACAAAAATAAGTAAAAGAATAATTCTTATAGGGCAAATATACTTTGAGGGGGGAGATAAAGGAAAGAAAACACTCTCTTTACTTTTTTTCATCCTTGTGGATGTTTTTTTTTTTTTTGTTCTCTCTACTTTCTTCTTATTAATTGCTTTCTTTTTCCACCTTTCTTCTTCTTTTGTAACACTTTTCATGCAATTATTTCTCTGAAGGCTTTCCCCAGTCTACCCTCCATCTCTAGAAAATTCTGTTCCCTTTCATTTGATTGTCTTTTCCTTTATAAGTGCTACATATAGTCTAGTTCAGCTTTGGGGGTTTTGGTTTCTTTTAGGGGTTTTGGATGGTTTTTTGTTTGTTTGTTGTGTTGCATGTTTGTTTATTTCCCTTGATTTTAGGAGCTTTTGGGATCTAATTTTTCCCTGCACCTTTTATGGTATGTCTCACTTCTGCTGTTCTCCCAGAATTTCTGCTGGTCCAAGTGTCAAATGTATC
Organism: Actenoides lindsayi; assembly: GCA_025331215.1. Lineage (NCBI taxonomy): Eukaryota > Metazoa > Chordata > Aves > Coraciiformes > Alcedinidae > Actenoides > Actenoides lindsayi. Next base: position 18,190 of record WTSP01000589.1, read on the forward strand.
AGATAGTGCTGTTCTTTTAATACAGGGTGTATTGACAGAAGATTTTCGTATGCCTTGAGTAGGAACTTGGTAGAAACTCTCAAAATAAAATAATTCATATCTATTGATTGCATATAGCATCTCAATTATTAGTTTGTAAAAAGAAATAAAAGCTGCTCTTTGTTCACTATTTCATTTATTAGCACTTTCCAATGCAGGGAATATCAGAAAAAACATCTTTACATTTATCCGTGTGTTTTTTGCAAGCTGTTTATCTTACAGGTATTTATAAACAGAACATCCATTTAGTAATAGGACTATGCAGTAATTTAATAGAAAATCACATATGATGGTATCTTTAACTTGTTTTCTCTTTATCTGAAAAAAAAGAAAAGTCTGAAAATTTATAGATTCTTAAAAGCTGAATTGAAGAGGAAGGTGTGATCTAATTCATTTTAGCAACTTCTGTATGTAGTTAGAATTAACATTAGAAGTTTTATATCTTTTCTTGTAAAAACACTTAGGTATAACATCTCATCACTGAGTTGTTTTCAGATTTTCTGAAAGATTTTAGTCTATAGTCTCCAGAGGTTAGAATACACCTAAGAGTATGAAGTAAGTGAAATTGGGTACATTTCTGAAAGGTACTTATTTGGCTTTTTTTGTTTGTTTGGGGGGTTTTGTTTGTTTTTATAATGATGGCTGCTTTTTCTTGAAGTGTTAGGTATTTAAATACCAATTGCTTTCCACAGTCAATGCATGCTAGGTGGTCCTTTGAATATTTTGAATGTTTAAAAAACATTGTGTCTTTAAAGACCTAGCCAAGTTGACACACAAATTTTGGCACACTTTCATTTTTAACATTGGAATTATTTACATGTAAAAACATAAATGTGTGTATAGTCTATCTTTTTGTATTTGGGCCTATACATGTAGAATAGATGAGAAGATTGTAGAGCGCTTATTTAAAAAACCCTGCCAAATAGTTACAGGTCTCTTAGTCATTTACCCGCAGTTTGCCATATTGCCTAAGCACATGCTTACCTATAATTGAGTGGTTTCACTGACCCTGTCTCTAAGTCTACTATGTATCAAATTAAGCATATATTTAGGTACTTCACTCAGTTACAGCACCTTAGAACACCATTCCTAATAATTTGTGAAGAACTTTTAGCTACACAGTTACCCTTGATGTTAGTATGACCTACATCTCTTGAGATTTTTCAGCTCCTTAAAAATCTAATGGGTTATGAGTTCAGAATTAGGCTAAATGACTCCAGCCTGCTTTTGAGGGCTTAACATAAACAGAACTGCTGCAATCTGCCTTGATAAAGTATTTTATTGTCTAGCTGAATTACTGTTTGTACTTTCTGACATCCAATTCCACATTTTACTTGAATTCACCATCAGCATATCATCAATCCATGCTCTTCCTCTTAGGATGAGATACAACACTATGATGATTTGTAAATCATTTCTGAAAACCTGAAAATGCTGAAGCTGAATAATCATTCTTCAGAATGAATAACACATCCTCCCAAATTGTAAGACGTTTTGATGCCCATCTAGTGCTTTATTTCATCCCAGTGATGTCCTTTGTGCAGTGTAATGTGGTGATCAGAATTACACACAGTATCCCATATGCAGCCTCAGTATTCTTTCATGTGGTGCCAGAATGCCTTCCATTGATAAATTATAATTCCCTCTTTATTCTTTCCCTTCTACCTTATCCAATTTCCTGCTCTGAACTTTTGTTTGCCTTTTTATTGTTGCCAAATATTGTGCATGGTCATGGAAAACACTTTAAACTATCTTCTTCCCACTTCCTTTTCCTGGTCTGTATTCTGTATCGTGCTTTAATTTAGACTTTAGTCTCCATGATTATTTTTAGTCCCTAGCCTCATTACCTTTTACTTCTTTACATGGCACTGCATAAACTACTTAGCATCCCATAAGCCTAATTCTATCCAAATCATTATGACTTTGTTTGCTCTGTTCCTCTGTATTTACTACTTCTCAGCTCTGTGTCATCAGCAGATTTAGCTACTTTTGAAAGGATGTCCTCCCACAAGGTCGTTTCTCTTTCAGCCTAATAAAAGTGATCCATGTGTGATCACTTACTGCACTTTTCTTGTTTGTGGTGTCCTGTTCTGGGACAGGCAATTGTCAGAGGGGTGAAGCTACTCTCTAACATGTGCAATGCAGGTACCTGGATGCAGGGATTCAGCTGATATAGCTTGCTGATCAAGTGGCAGCGGGGTCTTGCAGTAGGATGGAAAGACAGAAGCAGAATTGTGCAATTATGAAGACACAACTTGAAACTTGGCCAATAAGGACCAAGTACTGCTTCTGTTAATAAAATGAACAATTAATAAGTGCACAGAAGGAAAAATCTGACAATCAGTATATCTGTATGCCCAAACCTCAGAGTAGCCGAGCTACTTTAGACACAAGTTAACTCCAGCTTTGGAAGCGAATCAGTTTTGGCCAGTTTACTCTTGTGATCAGTAAAACAAGAAGTAGTTTCTTTCTGTAGAGCTCCGTGCTGCTGTAGTGGTTCTGTTCCCGTTGCCATTTAAGCTACCTCTTGTGGATTTTAGTGTAAACATATCCCTATCTTTCAATGAAAGACGGAGAGGAGGAGAATAAAAACATTAATTTTATAGGAAGAGGTAAATATAAACATTTAGTTGTCTTACCAAGAAGGTGAGAAGAAAAAACAGAACTTATGGAGAGATTGTCCTAAAGAAAGGAATTAATCTTGAGGAGGAATAGAAAGCACTGTGACTGAAAATGCCTTTGTGTTTACATCAGAGGACCCAAGTTCTGTACTTGAATTAGGCTTCAAAGAGCTTTTGTTTCTGCAGAAATTCAGTTGGAGTGATTGTGCTTAACTTGTTGCAGATAAAGAAAATGATCCTTAGATGTGGATTCTGATTCACACCCAAACTTTCAGGATGTTAAACTATAGAACCGAGGGAATAATGAACACAAAAATGTAAAATAAAGTAATAAGGAAAGCAGGCATGGTTTACAAAAGTTAATCCAGAGTGGATGTACTTCTGATTTCAGGTCTGTTATTAGAACATTGCAGTATCCGGTGACCTTAAGTTGAATCTCTTTTATATGAAAGTTTTCAGTGTGCTGTAAAGACAAGTAATTCTTTTTCATAACTCTTTCAACAGCTACTCAGTACATTATTCTTACCAACACTGTTTATACCAAGTATCTCTTATGATGATACGATATAGGTCACTTCATAGGAACAAGGAGAATCTAGCCTAGATGTCTTAGAACGGTGTTCAGTTCTAAGTACAGAGTGACACTACTCAGTAGTTTAGACCAGAATTTATCTTCTGGTACAGTTTAGAGGCATCACAGGGCTCCTCTCCTTTAAGTAGCCTTGTACAACCTCAGCGTATATAGGATATGAGGGAATTTAAACTATTACAGCATTGCACAGCTGAAGTAATTCTGATTAGCTCAACAAAATGACTTGTATTGTGACTTACATCAATGTAAATGAGATGGGGCTATGGCAAGCAGCACACGCTGGTGAATTTACTATATATCTCAGTATAGATGTATACACTTCATGTAAAACAGCCAGACAAAGAGACAGTATGGCTACAGAGGGAGAGCATAAGGTTCATTTAGCAGAGAGCAAAATGAATTCTTTGCCTAAGTATTCCCAAAAGAAGAGTAAGGCAGCATTCCAGAAACTGCAGTGCACTCTCCTTGGGGAAAAGTGAAATGTTAAAAGGTTTTACCATCATACTAGAGCAGATAATTAGGCAATTATGACTATTAACTTTGACAGAGCACCAGACTTAAATGCATTAGATTCCAGAGGGTGGATGTAGATAGTTAGGGAAATAGTATGGGGTTTTGGTGAGCCTTTCCGAGAGCTCACTTCAGACAAGTTAGCAATGTAGAGCTAAAAGACGTGAAGATAATTCCTGTATATGTGTAAGAAACAAAGAATGACTCTGGAAGAGACACTGAGTAGTAAATTTGTGTTCAGCAAGAATGTAGATATTATTAGAAACGTTGATAAGAATTGCCTCAAAACTTACTTAGCAGTGCTTAATTTACCAGTGCAGACTTGAGTTCTTAAAACCATTGTTAGGTTAGTTGACTAAATTTCCTCATGTTACTCTGAGGTTTCAGATGCTATTTAATACAGTCTAAGAAGGCAAAAAAAAAGTCTGTGAATCCTGAAGTTATCCTCAGTGTTTGGTTTGCTGCATGGAATGTGCACAGGGTACATTTCTTCATTACCACCAGGGCATACCAGGTCAGGAGTATGGATGCCAGTGAAAAGAACAGCTTCAGCCCAACTACTATTGTGATTTATAAGCAGACAGTGACTAGAATATGAAGGTGGATGTAAACTCCATTCAGCCTTTGTGCTAGTCCCAGAAGTGGGTGTGTGAATGGAGACGATTATGCTGTGTCAGCAAATGCAGATCTCTTATGCCAAATGGCTCAATGCAGTTGTTTAAGAAAACCTGTGAGTGAAGAGATGCATTTGTTGTGCTCTCTGGAGACTTCCAAACTTTTGGCTTTGCAAACAAAGTCAAAGCTCATGTTCTAATGTTAAAACTCATGTTAATTCACCTTTAGGTTCAGTTCTTTGAATATGTCAATTTGATCTGAATAAATAACATACTGTTCCTTATAGCTGTTTGGCAAAATTACAGAAGGAAACCTATTCAGGCAAATAATATACAAAGTCAAGACAAATTCATGAGATGTAAAACCAAAGTGTAACTCTGTCAGAGTTCCAGAATTAGCTAACAATATTTGGCATTTCTGATAGCTCCTCTTGCTAGAGATCTTCAAGAAGCTCTTTGTTTGTGAGACTGTGTTCTAGATTTAATGGCTCCACAGTAACTTGAAGCAGCTGTGAACTGATCTCATCAGTTCTTCCTGTTATCTTTCCTCTGTGCATACTCTGGAGGAAAAACTAGGTCAACTTCTACTCCTAGATGGCACCTATTTAAAATGTGCAAGAGTTATGCACAATCCAAATGCAAAATTTGTCTTATAGTTATTCAAATGAGCAGTGTGACAGAGGAACAGAAATGTTTTTTCAGCTACACAGGGAAATTCTGTTCTCTTAGTTTTGTGAAAAAGCAAAACATTTTTTGGTTCACTTTGGGCTTATTAAAAAAAAAACCTCAAAGCAGTTTTCACAGGTGGAAAAGAATTATTTCTACGTGGAAGTATTTGTGAGGTGAAAAATAGCTTTGTATGTGTATTCACTTTGCACTCGGCTTCCTATGGCAGCATGTATGATGCATACTCACTTTAGGTGAGACCAACTTACATAAGAAGCTTTTCAACTTAGGCTTGCACAAATGTGTTGTGAGTGCATCAGTAGAGCCCAGGGTGGAGAATTAGTGTCCTTATATAAGGTATATTTGAAACTTTCACCTGTGTCATTGTACACGTACTTTTGAGTATTGGGGTTATAGATCTGAAAGGTTGGAAAGCATACAAAGCGAATCAAAGAAGACATTGATGCACTGAGGCAGGACTGAAAGTATGTGCCTTTGTAACAGCATGCTTGCAGGATCATCAGATTTGCTCTATGAAAGCTTAACTCAGATCTGCTGAGTTCTGGACTATGTTGCTTCTGAAAATGTACCCTCACAGGATACACGTGCTCTGAGAAATGAAAGACCTGGATTTTATTCTCAGCTTACCCACAGACCTGCTGTGTCATCTTAGCAGGTCACTATACCTTCCTATCAATTATTTTTCTCAGTGACAAATTTGTTGTGTGTTTTCCTTTGAAAATATGTTAGGATACCTGAATAAAAAATTGTATTTCTTTAGTTATATTGTAACTAAGGCAACTAAATGAAAAAATGCAACTTGAAATCCAGAGAGAGCTGTTAAGGGTCTTTAATCCACAACAAGCTGTATGACTATAAACATTGCAGTCAGTTTTAAAAACAAGCACACCAAACAACAACAACAAAAAAGCACACAAAAAACCACCCCACACAAGAAAATCAAAAGCAAAACACCAAAAAATCCCCTACCCCAAAACAAAACCCTCAAAAAACCCAATTTAACAAGGTGTTGAACTTCACTATTAAAATACCTCAAAGTTCTTGACTTCACTAACATTGGATCTGGTTTTGAGTTTTATTTTTACAGTCCAGTCCTACCTTTTGTCTGGATATGTCTAGATGGTCAAATGGAATTGAACTCCTTTGCTGGAGAGGTGCCTTAGACTCACTTGGTCAAGCCCAAGTCAACCCCAATCTGAAAACTCTGTAGCTGCTTTAGCGTGGCATTCTGACATATATAATGAGACAGGTCAACTGTACTGCAATTGTTACATGTCTTTTGAAAGAGAAATTGGCTTCTGTCACTTTGAGCTTATGCAGCGTAGGTGGCATTCTACTAGTGTCAAGAAATCTCCCTTGCTATCATTCTTCTGTAGATAGAATTTTTAGTTCTTTAAAAAAAAAAAAAAAAAAAGAAATCAGGAGCATAAAGAAATGCATCAAGAAAAATCTTTGTACAACTAATGCCAAAAACCTGATTGCTCTCTCAGATTCCAAATAGGAGAGCAATACCTCTGTATGGAGTCCAAATCTTCTCAGTCTGAATTCTAGTCCTGAGGGCTTCTCGTAGAAATCATCATGTAATCTTTGATTTGGATTCCTCCTTCAGGTAAATCTATTCATAATGTGGTCATTAGTAATCAAGAACTATTTCCAAGCTTTGTTCTGTGTTCATGCAATCTGAAATTGATTTGTACTTCTCTGCAACTGAACTTTGAATTCACTCACTGCTGGTGCTTATTTTCCTGCATTCCTTTTCCCATTTCTGATTAAAATAAAGACAGAAGCTCATTATAAGTTGTTCTGTTGCAATAAATCACCAGAAAAAGTAGACTAAGTGGAAATCCAGGGGCCTGTGAGAGCAGAACAGCATGCTAAGCTAAATCTTGGACCTGACATTTGCCAGGCATTCCCATCACCCCTCTTATACTGTCTAGCCCCAAAACTAGGAGGTGAGCAATGCTATGAAGGCTGTAATCATCATGTTCCTGTCAATGTACTGGTATGTCTCACATTACAGGGAACTAAAAAGTTTCGGCAATCACAACTTCTCATTTTCAGTCAGTCTTGGAATGAACTGAAAGAATGAGAATGCAACCACTCATCTTTTACCCTCCTGGCCACTCTCTTTTTCCCCTGTGGAGACTCTCACAGAAATAATATAAAAGATGGACCTGTCATGAGAATCTGTTAGTTCTTAAACGTATTCTTCTCTATCAGCTCAGTTACATCCTGTCCTTTTATTTCTCCAGGTCACTGTAAAGGTACTTTATATGCTGTTTTCAGGTGATCAACTGACTCAGTCATTTTATTGTGAAAAGTACTGTGAAAGGTACATTTTTCTTCTTCCAGTGTTTTGATTTTTCTAGGGTTTTGGGAAGTTTTCACTCAAGTACTATATGTACTGCTACTACATGTAGTACTTCAAGTATGCAAAAATGAGATAATTGAGATAAAACCTCTTTTTTTCTTTTTTTTTTTTTTTCCTTTTGAAGTGGGAAAATAGGCAAATATGAAATCCTTGCCCTTAGAAAAGTGTAAGTACTGAAAAGAATGTGATTTCAAGGATACTTAATATTTAGTTTTAGTCTTAAGAGAGGAAATAAGATGTCTTAGTTTAAATCACTGGCTGGCAATCACACTTTTCAACATTTTACCTGAAATATTGTTTTGAAGACAGCTTCTAGGTCGCACTTATGAAGGGGTAAATGCATGCAGTGATGATGACAAGCAAAAATCCCCAAAGAAGAAGATGAAAAATGAGTGTGCCTAGTTTACATTGTTTCTTCTATTGCAAAATCCTAGGGAAGAGACTATTATTGGTTGTTGGATGAGATAAGGATTGTTGAAAACTTTAGTTGATTATGTCTGCCTCCACCATCAGTTGTTGTTGTGACATTGGGTCTATAATAAGAGATGTTTTAAAGAAGACAGTATCAGTCCAAGAAAACTGAGATGTTGCTTAAAAAAGCACGTTCCTATCTAACATTTTTATACTGCTTCTACATAAAAATATGTAAGATGATTATGACTGTGTGGGTGTTGTAAAATACGCCTTTCTAAACTACCTACAGGTGGTAATATATCACCCATGTCTCCAGGTCTCTAGAGAATTTCACTAATTACTTTTCCAGAAATACAGAGGAGGTCAGTTGTCTGCTACCTTTTATTAAGCCTTACTCAAGCAACAGCTTTGAATATTTGTCTGGAAAAAGAAAGAAAAAAAAAAAGAGTAAAGAGCTTTAAAACCTGGAGGGAAAGAAACTTTTTAAGTATTTGATCCATGGTTCAAAATGTAAGCCATAAATGCTTCAGGAAACAAAATAGAAAATATGGCAATTGTGAGAAAATGAAAAAAGACAGGCAGGGGTGGGGAGGAGAAAATTCGATTTTAACTCTAGTTATCCTCCATGCTATGTAATCATAGAATTCTAGAATGGTTTGGGTTGAAAGGGACCTTAAAGATCATTTAGTTCCAACTCCACTGCCATGGGCAGGGACACCTCCCTGTAGACCAGGTTGCTCAAAGCTCCATCCAACCTGGCCTTGAACACTTCCAGGGAGGGGGCATCCACAGCTTCTCCAGGCAACCTGTACCAGTGTCTCAACACCCTCACAATAAAGAATTGCTTCCTTACATCTAATCTATATCTACCCTCTTTCAGTTTAAAACCATTACTCCTCATCCTATCTCTACATACCTTTGTAAAAAGTCCCTCCCCATGTTTCCTGGAGGTCCCCTTTAGGTACTGGAAGGCTACTACTTAGGTGTCCCTGGAGCCTTTTCTTCTCCAGGCTGAATAACCCCAACTTCCTTAGCCTGTCTTCATAGGAGAGTTGTTCCAGCCCTCTTATGATCTTCACAGCCCTCCTGTGGTCTCACTCCAACAGGTCCATGTCCCTCTTATGCTGGGGACCCTAGAGCTGAATGCAGTACTCCAGGTGGGGTCTTAGAAGAGTGGAGTAGAGGGTGAGAATCACCTTCCTCAGCCTGTTGGTCAAAGTTTTTTTGATGCAGCCCAGGCCACAGTTGGTCTTCTGGGATTCAGACACATATTGCTGGGTCATGTTGAGCTTCTTGTCAATCAACACGACCAAGTCCTTCTCTGCAGGGCTGCTTTCAATCCACTCATCACCCAGCCTGTATTTGTGCTTAGGATTGCCTCAACCCGTGTGCAGGACCTGGCACTTGGCCTTGTTGAACTTCATGAGGTTTGCACAGGCTCACTTCTCAAGTCTATCACAGTCACTCTAGATGGCTGGTGACCACTTGTCTGTGTAGTGGATAGGAAAATCTAGGAAAAAAAAAAAAAGTTTCTAGTTATATATAAAATTTCTATTGTTGCATAACATGTCTTTCAGACTGCATTACTAGTTTTTATATTTACTTTTGAACTTCGTCTATAGCCAAAAGGCAAATGAAGGTACCGTTACACTTTGTAGTTTTTGTTTTGGTTGGGGTTTTTTTTGTTAAATAATGATGTGAAACTAATTCTCATACAGAAGTGAACCACTGTGTTACAGAAGGTGACTTTACCAAAGGAAAACACTTCTCTTTGGAAAAAGTGGCTCTGTATGGAAAAAGTGCTTCCAGTTTCTTTTGTTCCAGAAACTCACATGACGTTGGTAGACCATTCGGACAAGTTGTTGATTCCGTGTCAGGGTTGCTGAGTAAATTCTATGAGGTGCTGAGTGTCCTGAACAGCAGCCAAAGGATTACTGTCCTCCCCAGGAAGTGCTCAGGGTTATGCTTTGGCTTGCACCTTTGTGTCCTAGAGTGTGCACTGCTGAGTACTTCATGCTACTGTTTGTATAACTAAGGGTTTACAAACTAATATAGTAACTTTTCAGTTGATTTCGATGAAAATATCAGGAATACACTATGATCTTGAATATTTTGTTATTTCTTGTATACAGATTCATTAAACAACAGTTTAAGACTCTACTTTGCACAAAGCATAAATAGGGGAGGGATTCTGAATTCATTGTTAACCTGTAGATTGGATTAACCAACTTATGGATGGTTTACCAGGATAAATCCTATCCATATGAATGGGTCCCTAATGTAATAAACATAACGTGCTGGAGCCTTGGCTAATGTAAATGAGATTGGTGGTTCTGCTGATTTACACCAGCTGAACATTCACCCATGTGTTCAGTGGTAAATATTTGAAAGATCAGCCCATAAATAATATTTTATTTGCAAGTGAACATGGACACGACCATCCAGGCTCTAAGTGAAGCTTTACGCATGAATGCTGAAAAGGTTTCTCCTGCAGAGGAAAACGTGAAAGTGTGTTTTTGAAAACAAGTTGGTGTTGCTGCCAACTTCCCTTCTATGTCTTTTTCTTTCATCCTAATACATCAGTGTATCTTCAGGATAAAAAGAAACTCCTGTAAGTTTACTCTGCCTGCTTTTCCTGTTTGACTTTTTGAGTAATCTAATGTTTGTGACTGTTAAACTCGGGATCACTTAGAGTGACTGTAGTCTCCAAAGGACTGATGCTGGATTGTGATGGGAGCACTGACTTATTATCCATGTCATCTGTCAGATGTTGTTACAGCTCTTGTCTCCCACTCTGTAACTGTGCTACAGCAGGCTGTGAAAGCAGTGAACAGACATATATTCACAAAAGCCTTGTGATGTGTACCCATCTGCAGGTAGGGAAGCGAAGACATGAGTTTAACTGCACAAGTTATGCCCAGGTAGTTGTTTGGGTCTTGGAAGTAGTACAAGCCTGGTAGTGCTTGGCCTTCTCCCATCAAATTGGACCTACATCCTAAACCATTTGTGAATACTTTCCTGAGTTTTCAGTACGATCTGTTTAGCCTCAGTGGGTAGCTCTCTGACACTGATTATGGGAAGTGAGCTTGTCTGGGCCTTGGTAAGGTATCATCTAGGCATGCACAATCCTTCAGTTACTCATCTGATATCACACCAGATTTAATCATGGAAAAATTAGCTGAAACTTTGGAACAGTAAACCAAACTGCAACTCTAGAATGTGAAGTAATCAAGTTAGCAGCTATAGAAGATGGAAAGTTGTATGGTTACGAGCCTTTTTTCATAGAATCGTAGAATGGTAGGGGTTGGAAGGGACCTCTGGAGATCATTGAGTCCAACCCTCCTGCCACAGCAGTATCACTCAGGGCAAGCCATGCAGGAACAGATCCAGGCAAGCCTGGAAAGTCTTCAGAGAAGGAGACTTCACAGCCTCTCTGGGCAACCTGTTCCAAGCTCTGTCACTCTCACAGGGAAGAAGTTTTTCCTCGTGTTGAGGTGGACCTTCCTGTGTTTCAGCTCGCAACCATTACCTGTTGTCCTGTCACAGAGCACAACTGAAAAGAGACTGGCCCCTTCTACTTGACACCCACACTTCAGATATATGTAAACATTCATAAGATCCCCTCTCAGTCTTCTCCAGGCTGAATAGCCCCAGGGCTCTCAGCCTTTCCTTGTGATAGAGATGTTCCAGTCCCTTCATCATCTTTGCAGCAATCTGTTGGACTCTCTCTAGTATTTCCCTGTCCCTCTTGAACTGGGGAGACCAGAACTGGACACAGTACTCCAGATGTGGGCTCACTAGTGCAGAGTAGAACAGGAGAAGAATCTCCTTTTCTGCAGGGCTGCTTTGTACACCTTATCCCCCAGCCTGTATTGATAGTGAGGATTGTTCCAACCCAGGTGTAGGACCCTGCATTTGTTCTTGCTGAACCTCATGAGGTTCACCTGGGCCTACCTCTCCAGCTTGTCCAGGTCCCTCTGGATGACATCCTGTGCCTCTGACATATTGACAACACCACTCAACTCGGTATCATCTGCAAACTTGCTGATGGTGCATTTGATCTCGCTATGTCATTGATAAAAATATTAAACAGAACAGGTCCCAGTACATCACCTTCAATATAGTATTTTAGAACATGAACAGTATTTTTTGTAGTTTCCTCCCTCTCTCCACAACCATAATATATCTTTTTGAAATTTCCTATTTGTAGTTATCAGTAGAAGAGGGAGCTTTTTCACCATGTGGGATGATTGTTAATAGTAAAACATCTACCAATAGTTTTGTTTGCCAAGTAGAGTTATTTTTTCTGTAATCTATATGATATCATTCAGGCAGATATCAACTGGTGGATTGTTTTCTTCTTTGGTCTTCAAGTAGGAAGTCTGGATTTTTCCATCAGGATACAGCTGCTAAAGGAACAACTTAAAGATATATGGGGATGGATATGCAAATAAGGTGATGTTGTGTTTGCATAGTCTGAATTGTTAATAATTTGGAAAGCATGCAGGGATGCCTAATATGGAATCTAAAAGCCTCCAGAAACCTGAGCCATTCAGATCAAGATGCATGCTTCCATAATTGATAAAAACTGCTGTGTTTTTCTAAGTGATGTGGCTCCTGAGTACTAACTAAATGTTATAGACTGAAGCTGATTTCATTTCTCATGATCCACTGAGCAGCCATCAGATGGTTATCTGTGCTGTAGTTAAAATTTGTAAGTGAACTATTTTCAAAGTGAAAATATCAAAGGGTTTTTCACAGCCTTCAGAGAGATTTAAACTTCAAGTATTATTTTATTTTTGCTAGCCTTGAAGTGGATCCAGAACCTCAGTTGTTAACTTAAAGCTGGTTTCTATACTTCAGAAATGTTTCTGAAACTTTACGTGGTAATAAAAATGTCTTACAACCTCAAATATGAAATAAAACACTTTTTGGGGGGTTGTTTTGTTGTTCTTTTCTTTTTCTTTTAGTGTGGACCAAAATCTTATTCCATATGTTGAAAATGGTTTCTTCAATTCAAAGTTGCTATTACTTGTAGTATTTAATTAAAATGATTGCATTCATTAAAACCAAAGATGTTACATATGGAAAAAACTATTATATTGCTGAGCACATCTCCCTGTTGAAACTGTAATGTTATATAATAACAAGATGGTCCTACCTCTGAGATTAGAAGAAAAAATGTCCTATAACACTTTATGTGTTTGTCTGTAATATAAGAGTGCTGTGGTTTTGTTACCAACTGTATTAAAGTTTGTTTGTTTGTTTTTCTTTTCAACAAATTGCCAGGGTATAGAAATGTAGTTCAGGGGGGAAAAATGCATTTCATGATGTAGACCATACAAATATTTGGATCCAAATACCATTTTAACAGATATCATCAGAGAGCTCAGTTACATATCTCAAAGATACAGAATCCATATCAAAAATAAGTATCTTTTGAATATTTTGATCTTTTTAGATCTTTGGCTTTGATTAATGTCTCAACTAAAAGCTAAAATGTATCAGCAGAGATTCAAACACATTTTGTCATACAACCTACATATTTACTACTTGATAGATGTTTTATTATCAGCTGGATATATTTTAAATAGAAATCTGTTTAAAAGTAAAGGCAGCATAAGTAAAACATTAATATTGTGATACACATTGTTTTATCATAAGTATTTCCAGCAGTATGCAAATAGTTTATGGCCAAGTCCTTCACTTGAAGTTAGAGAAGTTTCTCTGGTGGTGATAATCCTAATTTGGTTGATTCACACTTGCACATGTGAACTGAAAAAAGAATGTGAACCTTTTGCACTTCTCGTTATAACAGATTACATTAAGAATACGCATTTTGCATTACTGAAATATTTTCCTCGAACAAACATCCCTTTATGCAGACAAAATTTTTCCGACATTAAATTAAAACAGATAAGAACGTGATCCAGAAAGCCTTGCAGGAAGAATCTGCTTACGGGGACATGCTTTGCTCTGACATAAACTGGCTCAGCCCTAAGAGCCCTTGTGTAACATATGGATATATTTTCTCCAACCATACAATTCCTTTCCCTGTCTTGTTTCATGAATGCCTAGAGCTAGTCTGTCCTGCTGTGGAGCAAGGTGCCCATTGAGGTCCTGTGGTAAATTAGCAGCACTGAGCTCAGTGTTCCCTGCTTGTTGGCTTGTTCCTTCCCCTGGATTGGGTCTTTGTGTGCCCCAACAGCTCCTGTGTTCTGTTTCTGGTTACATGAGGTCTGGGCTGTTTGTGCACAGTTCAAGAGCCAGGGGTTTACTAATCTTGTTCTGCTGTTTAGGGCACATAGAAATAATAATTTAATACTAAAATACCTCTAGGTCTCTTATTTTAGGTATAAGCAAAATATTTTTTGACTTGAACAAATTTATTTGTGTGGAACTGTGGTGCTTGTTTTGTTAGACATCCAAAATAACCCTCTATGAGGTTAAGTCTCCTGGAGGGCATATAATGTACCAGTGAGGTGGTGTTTGAGCTCACTTTGTTATTGTGAAATTTACCTATATCACACCAGAGAGACCTGAGCAAGGGAGAGATTACCCACACTGTTTGTAGAAAAGAAAAGGTAATACATTTTGCAAATAACACCTCTCTGTGGGGGGGTTTAAGTGCATCCTACGTATTGGTTAGACAATACAAACGAAAAGTAACTTTTCTTTGTGGGAAAGGTAGAAGTGAACAGAGGAGACTGTGCAAGAAAAATATAAGACGGGAATGAACTTTTTTTTTCTATGAAATTAAACCCAATGTATTTGAAGCTGCAGGGAAAATCACCAGTTAAAAATATAATAAACAGTCTCGAAGTCTTTAAATTCCCACAGGAAGGAATTGTTCTGTTACAGGAATTCAGCATTATTAAGTGGAATTCACTCAACAGGGCAGGAAATCCCCTGTAGGACAAGCAGAAGTTTAAAGCTCAAGGCTGTGTATTGAACTTCCTCTATGTGATTTTCTGTTAGAGTATTAAAGGGAAAGATATAAGGCAACAACACTTCTGTTGTTATCCAGGCATGCTATGCATCCTGCTTTGCACCTCGTTAGTGGATTATCACTTGATTATCTGCTGTGGAATTGGAAATATTTCCTTCTTTCTGAACAAAATTTTTAAAAAAGACGGGAAAAAAGTTATAACTGAGAAAATGTTGTAGCAGTGATTAAGAAGTATAGCAAGATGAGCTTCCGTGTGAACACTCGGGTGCAAAGACAGTGCTGCATGAGTGGGACAAAAGTGCGTGTGTTGGGGGTCATAAGCCTTTGGTACAATGATAGTTGCTGGGTCATGTATCGTACCTGCCTGTACACGCGTGTGACATATCCCTTAGCACATGCAATGGCATTTGTTTTGGCAGAAGAACCTGCCTGAGGCTTTGAAATGACAGGATAAAAATGTCCTGGTGGAAGCAAGGAGCTCTGCGACAGGAAGAAGCAAAGGCCAGAGAAAACATCTGTTACAAGCAGTAATACAGCGGGTGGAGAAAATAGTGTGGGATGCCCGAACACATATGTCTTGCTGCCAAGCGTACTGAAAAGAAGCTAACATGTTGGATTTCACCCCCCGCCCTGTGCTAGGAAAGAAAAAACAATGCAATCTGCCACAGCTGTAGAAATTATCAGTAGAAAGAAAACAGGTATATGAATGGTGCTTCAAGTAGCTGACATCCAAAAGCCTGAGACAGATACCTGCAGAGGAAGGAAAGGCAAAGTCGCTAAAACACAAATTAAGTCCATGTCTGTAGAAGGACTTAGGAAGGTTAAGGCAAATCAACCGAAATTGATTCCGCCGTGTGGATTATCTCATTCTGGAGTAAAGCAGCCATAAAGCTCCGCTGCATTTCACATAAGGGTGGAAAAACTCTATCTTATGCATACTGGCTTCAGACTTTCAGCTGCACTGCCTTTCCTGCGTGTCCTGTAGTCAGAAATTACAACATGAATATAACTTGCACTTTCCAGTCACTCATGGAAGAAGTGTCACAGGTAGCAGTGTGGCAGGCATAAAGGGTATGCAAATTGGCCAATTAGATGTAACCTGCTATTGAAGAAACAGTTGCAACACCAACAAAATGCAGCACAAACCATCACTCAATGTAAGAATGCCAATTCAAAATCTGTCCTTCAAATACTTATATAATACACTTGACTTTTCTGTTTATTTATTGTGGCACAGGAATACTTTAGAACCTCATGAAACGCGCAGTTCTGAAACACAAAGTACCCTCTTTAATAAGGTGTGGTGGATAGAAATGTAGATAAGAAAAATGTCTTTATTTCCCAGTCACATGGAGCAGTCAGGGGTTAGTTATGGATTTTCACCCTGAACTTCAGCTCAGTTCAGTGTCAGTTTGGTGGAGGCTTATACTGGGCGTTGTCTGCTTTTTTCATCAGTGTGGTTTGGAGAGCAATACCAAACCATGGGAGTGTGTTTGAAAATCAGAAGTCACTGATCCCTAAATAACAAGTGTAAATGCATTGGACTACGAGCGCTCACCTCCCCCACATTTTCCAATATAAGAGGGAAATCAACAATGCTCAGCATATTTCTAAAGGCATGGAGCATCATTCAGTTTGAGACTGTGGATCTTTATTTTATTCTGTCTAGCAAGTTGCCACTAGATTTATATACCTCCTGTACTCTGGCCATTAGGAGGAGTGTGTGGATGTGTTCCACCTCTGCCCTTCACAAAATCTCGCCCCCCACTAGTGAGAGAAGTAAATTCTTCCTTCTCTTGGAAGCCTTATATCTTAGTCACCACTGTGGTGTCTGGACGCTTTATGGAAGCGAATTGAGTGTTGCAAAACCTGGTGTGTGTGGATCCCCTTGCTTTTTTTTTTTTTTTGTTTTTTTTTTTTTTTTTTTGCTTTTTTTTTTTTTTTAATTTTCCTTTTTATCAATACCTCTTTAAGAAACAAGGACCTGCTGTATCACCTCAGACTGCTATGTGCTCAATGTTCATGCAGAAGGGGGTGACCATTGTTCTTTTTGGCTTTCAGAAATCTCACTGACGTGCCTTGCTCACTTCCTGAGTGTTAACATAATTCCTAAATTTGGTATCAAGAAGTAATACTCCTGGGGAGTAGGCTGCTCAGGGCACATGTAGGGGATTTGTTGTTCTTGCCTTGCTCAACAGCAGGAGGTGAAGTACTTGTCCTAAAATCACCCAGCAGATCCAGCAAGTAGTTTCCTTTCTATTACAATATAGGATGCCTGTTATCTGACTCTTGATTCCTTCAGAGTATACTAATTAATTATATTTTTTTGTATTTTTAACTACAAATCTGAAATTAGTCATAAGTTAGGAAGAAGTTTGTGATGTGTGGATGTGGAGCACTTGTTCCACAGAGCACTTCCAGACTATGCAGCTATTATTATGTGATTGCCTGAGATTTTTGGGGACTATACGATGATCTGTGTGACCTATTCTAATCTTAATATAATTATTGTTGCTCTCTGCTTTTCCATGCTTTCTGATGGTTGCTATGGAGACATCCTACTCTCCCTTCATTCTTAAGTGGGAAAGAGAGCCAAGGCAGTGTCTCTGATCTCCCTCTCTTTCTCACCTTTCTCCCTCTCTCACACTTTCTAGTTGTCACTGGGAATCACGTCAGCTCCTTTTCTTCATCTCCAGGAGAAGACATTGATGCCCTCTTAGCACCCGTATGTTCGTGCAACATTTTTCACTGTTCCCTGGGCAGAAGGGTGGCAACACAGGCTGCATCCAGAGTGAGTGAGACTCAGATTAAGCCAGGCTTGCCCTGCTCAGACTTGCAGATTACCCAGAAGCTGCAGAGCATGCCTTGAAGAGGCACAGTTTGAACACCAGTAATCTAGTTTGGGTGTGCTCCTACGGAGCACCTCTTGCTGTCAGTTCAGCAGCATGAAGACTGGACACTGTATTTATTTGCTGTACCACTAATAAGGGACTCTTGAGCAGAATAATATTATAATTTTTATGGTTAATTCAGAATGAGAAATTCAGATGCTTTGAAGCACCGCGGATGGAGTGCGAGTTGTTTCTAGGGGACATGTATGGAGTGCATTTAAATTTGTTTTTTATTGTCTACTTTATAAATTATATTCCTTTACAGGATAAATTGAGTGGATTAGGTATGGAATCATCTGTAATTAACTGGGTGCTAGCTACTTAGAAGGGCACATACAGCTTGTGTTATTAAACAGCATCATGTCAGATTTAATGGATGTCATTACAGAAGTACCTTAGGGATCTATCCTTGGACCATTGTTATTTATGATCTCTGTAAATGAACTGACAAGTCAGTGCACAGAGCACAATGTTCATTTTTATTCTGATGATACAGTCATGTCCTGAACTCCTAGCAGCTAACTGAACTTGAAATTGCCCTATACATATTTTTGAGAGTTCAGCAATGGTTAATTCTCAGTGAAGTTCTTTTAAGCAGTACTAAGGCAGACATTCTGACTCAGCTAATTCCATGCTGGGTCAGTCTACTGTTAGTGTTAAGCAGATTTAAAACCTCCACAAAAAGAGGAAAGGAAAAATTAAAAAAAAATAATTAATAAAAGAATTTTACTAATCCTCTATTCTATCCAAAATTTTAAAATTTTGGTTTTCACATAATGTTCTTTTAATTGTAAATATAGAAGATTTTACCATTAAAAAAAAATCTGATCTGTTTTGATTGTATAAAGCAGATATAACTGCTAAAAAATGTACAGAAGGATTCAGAAATGAAGTAATACAAACATACTCCTATTGGCATTATGCTGGATTGTAATTTTTTTGTTCATTTGGTGCTTTGAGGGTTTTTGTATGTAAATTTGGGGTTTTTTCTCCCCACATTTTTATCAGAAAGAAAAACAATGTGCTCCCTTTTCAGCTATCTCTGTGAATCTCTCCATGCTGGAGGTCTCCTTTTGATAGTGCAAATTGCTTTTTATTCAATATCAATGATATGACTTATATGAATCATCTGTTGATATATGAACTCTTGGGAGAAAAAAGTCTAGAGGTTAGGCCCAGATTCTGCCCTTGGGTTTGGATTAAGATTGCCCTTGAGAGAAGGAGGCAAGTTCCAACAAGTCTTTATTTCCGCCTACAAGGCACCAGAGACAAAATAAGGAAGTTGAGCTAATGCTGCTGCTCTGGAAAATTGTGTTAGTGGCTCTGATAAAATTGAGGGTCTGACATGGCAAATGGAATTTAGTGTATGATGAAAATGACTAAGGAGAATGGGTCAGAAGGTGATTCATTCAATAGAAAGTAATCATCAGAGTATCATCATAAGTTGCCTATCCATAAGCAAATGAAAAATGACTAGTGTTTCTTTTATTGGCTCTGCTCTCCCTCATTGTCTGTTAGTGGGTCAGTGTACTGAGCTCAGGGCTGTGGAAAAGGCAGAAAGGTAAGGAGCTGCTTCATCCCTGAGTCATTTCTCCTTGGTGGGCACTGGGCTTAGGGCAGCTTCTATGCTGTGGGAAGCACAGGAGACAGCTGGCTATACCTTTCCCCTTGGGTCTTCCATATACCTCCTCTCCTCTATATACACATGCCCATCTCTGAGCACCTCAACAGAGATGTAAAAGGCCTTTGCACTGGTCCCCACCTACTGGGATAATCTTCTTGCCTTTAGCTTTTACTGGTCTCAGTAATATAATATTTCTGTTTGTTTTCATTTTCACTGGATTTCAGCACTTCAGCTGCCAAGTGAAAAATGAAACTGCTGAACTGACTAGAATTACCAGGCTTGTGAAAAAGCAAGGATTTCCTCCTCAAATTTCCACTCAGAGAAAAATCTTCTCACTGTTTAGGTATGATCTTGTCTAGTTCTCATTCAGACAAATCCGTTCTGCATTTTAAGTTTCCCAGGCTCTAAATGATGTCACTGTTTAAAGGAGAAATATTGTCCTGATTAATTTTCCTATGCCAGTTCAGCATCAGTGTAAGCTTGACTTTTTAACATCAGTGTAAGTTTGACTTTTCAAGTCACCAGTGCAGTCAAGAGGTCCATTTCTGTGAAAAGGAGATGATTTACTGTTCAGTTATTGATATGCATCATGTTCTTTTGTTGCCCATAACACATCATTGTACCCTTTTGGGGGAAAAAAAAAAGAAGCAAAAAAAAAAAGCAAAAAAAGGATGTGTTTTAATTCTTTTTAAACTTTCAAAGAATGATTGAAGCTCCTTAAATGGTTCTGTTAGGCTTCTATCATGAGCTAGCCTTTCAATACCTACAGGAAAGATAGAAACTGAAATTGATTTCTTTCTTTTGAGACGACAGCAGTAGATTTTTCCTTATGCTTAATCAGTAAATACTATAATATCTTCCAAATGTGGCTCATATGGTTATTTAAAGCAGAACGATGGCTGTTTTAATATGGTTATTGTAGCCATACATTTTGGTTTTATGAGTTTTTTATATAGCGCTATTACTTATATGCTAATCTTAAGGATATTGTTATAATTTGTTTTACGTGTTAAGTGTTATAAAGGCAGTTGCTAGTATCACTATAGTTAAGGGTCTTATGAGCATGGCATCTGACAAACAATTGCTTGCTACCAGAAGCCCAATGAAACAGTTATACTCAGCGATACAAATCACCTCCACAGACAGTTTACACACGTTTTCTTCAAGCAGGGAAAACCATCAAAAATGCATTATGTAGAAGGATTTGCGGTTTACCTCATAAATATGCTTGTGTGCTTGCAAAAGTTGCATGCTACTGGACAAGAGGTACATCCCTATCAAGATGGTCACGGGCATATTCTTCACAGTTGCTTTGCCTTGTCTTTTATCAAACACCTATGTCATCTGATTCTTCTTGGTACAGGTCCCATGGAAGGCATGTGAAACTCTGTGCAAGCTTAGAGGTTCTTTGGTTGTTTCACTGTGTCATGCTCAGTGCTTTATTTTGTCTCATTCTAAAAGCAAAGTGATACATTTCCTTTGAGAGGGTCACTCAAAGGCAGCGGTGACAACTCGCTTTTCTAGACAAACTCCTACAGGGGCATTAATGCTGCTAAGTCCTGTGACAGGAATACATTCCTTATCCTGGACATTGATGACATATGTGCTTTGTCAAGTATTGCCATCAGGCGCTCACCGGGGACCTGTATGACAATGACTTCTTAATTTTTGCCTGTGTCTCTGGGAGTGACAAAGTAGATTTCTGCTTTCCTTTGCCATTTGGAGTTCCATGAGGCAAAGTTAAAGGATTTGTTGCTTTTACTGACTGGCTGGGAATTTGTTATTGTAAGGATTTTTTTTGTTTCTGGGTATTTATCTGCAAAGACGGTAGCTCTTGAGTCCCCATGCAAAAATGAAGGGCTCATTTATTAAAACGCATTGCATTCAGGCAGTAAAACTTTGCAGATGAAAGGCCTGTTTCAAAGAGATCATCTCACCAGCAGAACACCTCACTGTCAGTGTTCTAATATTAAAGTAGTAGATTTTTTCTCCTGCTGAATGAATATTTAAGCCACATGTCATGGATGCCATTTCAACACTAGAGGATGTTCACTAAGAATGGGATGTTCCTTAGGAGAAATTATTTGAATCCCAATGGGCAGGTGGACATTTAATCATAATGTCCTATGATAATGTTCTATTCACTTGAATTAATAGTTTAAAAGCCTGAGGGAGAATTCAAACACCACGGATTCCACCTGTGTGGTTGTATATTTTTTTATTTTTTTTTTAGACTTTCTGACATAGGAAACATTTACTAGAACAGGGAAGAGAGTTGACATAGATAGAAAATTGTCCTGGCATGTTCTGTGCACAAGAGGGACAACCAGACAGACACTGGCATGCCTAATAACTGTTGGTTTTATTCAATTCAGGCTTTGCAGGCTAAATCTCCTAGGGAGATGAGGTTTGAGGCTTATGATTTCATGATAAAAAATTATCTACAGAAACTGGCAGTTTTGCATTCATACCCTATTTAAGTCCTCTAAGACAAAGGGCTATGTTTTTAGGCACTGTACAGAGTGTGGTCCCTTCACTTCATAGTTTCAATGATATTGAAACATCTGTGTGTATATCACTGACAGGAAATTGAATTATAATTATCACAGGCATTTATACCCTAAATTAGTTATCTAGCTATTTGCAGAGAGTTCAACAAGCCAATAGACTGAATAATGACTGGCAGCAAGTGCCTTACCAGGGTAAATGGCAATTTCTGACAATGCTGTGGCACCTGCAGACAAGAGGGTGGGGATACTACAAAGGTGGCATCACTTTTGTGTAGGAAAGGAGCCATAAGGATGCTGATAGTGGAAGATCTGCAACAGGAAAGTGGCAGAGCATGACATACCTGTTATGATACATCTAGGGCTTGAGAAAAACACAGACTCCACTTAGTTTCTAAAGCTAAAAGACAAAAAAATGGGACAAGATTTTCTTAGAAATTCTGTTGATCAGCTCTGAAATACTGTCTCACTGGGCCAGAGACAAAAGCAAGACAAGGTTTCTATATGAGTATATGCACCAAGGGAATGGTTTCCCTAGTGATGATCCCCATATGTATTAAGCACCCAGCTCAAATTTATTACACAAGCTAGAGAAAGACTGTATGCTGAAGTACCTAGATTATTACTTTTGGAAGGCTTGTAACATTTTTACATCTCTCTGGTGAAAATACTTGACAAAAGACAGCTCTTCTTTGGAAGAACTCTGCTATTGCTAAGTAGAATGTCTGTGCTTTGTAGCTTGGGAAGGCATGAATCTAAAATACTGATACTATGTAAAACAGCCCTGTCACCCATATGACATGGATGCCACTACGTGTTCTCCACCAATGATTGATGTGACAAACTCCTTATGTTAAAAGGAGGCTGAGGAAAAGTTGGGGTTTTTTTGTCCCCCAGATGGAAAAAGTATGTAACTGTGGTACACAAACACTCTTTGAAGAGTTTCTCTGTTTCCTCAGCAGTAATAACATATCTAAAAATAAGACTTGGATCTGGAAAAATAGAAATACCATAGCCTACCGCTACCCTAGTTCTCAGCACAAAAGAAGCTGAGACATTTCAGGTCGTCAAGGGAAAGTGGATTTTTATTTATAGTGGCTATACTTATTATTGCTTAGTACAATTATCTTGAGAGAGAGAATAAGGAAGAGTGCTTAAGGTGTTGCTTTCCAAGCAATTAACAGAAATATTTCAAATGTGCACACAGACTGACAGATGATTCATCGATGCTTATTTAGGGAAACAGCCCTCAGTAGTTCAGCCATATCGGCTTGTGACTGCACCTTTAGGGAGCCCCACAATTAAAGAAAAGGAAAAGAATTGCAATTGTTTGCGATGTACATTTTATTATTACTGAAAGAAATTATACAACACAAGATAGAGAAAGCATCATATAGATGAAACATTATATAGATGAGAGATCAATGATGATATCTTCAGTTACAATGTCTTATAGGTGATTTTAGTTTGGGCTTTTTGGGAAGGGATTTTTTCTTTTTCCTAAACTTTCAGAAAATTACACCTGGTGAGGTCACTGTTTCTAATGAAGCTGTATTGTTGGAAAATGCAGGGATTTATAAAACTTACATATGGGGTTTTATATGGACTTTTCAAAGCTTTTCTATGGGCAAAGAAACTTCATTCAAGGGTTGATGAGTGGTAGATTACCAATTTATATGCTTATCAGTCTGTAAGATATCAGTTTATAATTGGGCAGAAATAGATGATGATTAGGCCTTTAAATCTGAAAAATATTCAACTCATTTCAAAGAAAACATTTAAAGAACAATTTTGAGGTAAAAATATTAAGATTAAACTGAAACATAAAACGCCTTAGTGTTTATTAATTTATCTGTGCACTAAGGTGATCTGATCAAAGCTCATTTGTTTCCATTTGATTTATCCAATACAAACATCTTGCAATTCAAACAATAGCATCATTGTGCAGCCAATATTTTCAACCAACATCATGAAGAAAGCTTAGATTTTTAAAGCATTTAAGAGATAACAAAGGTAAGTGTTGTGGGTTTTTTTTTATCTTTGAGGAAGAAAATGTTCTGGAAACATTTTTTCAGTTACAAGGATTCTGCTCTGTATTTGAGAATGTAGATTATTTCTACTGAGTTTCAAGAATTGTTTGTTGTAAGTGTAAAACTAAAGGTTTGCAAGAAGAGAAGCACTACTGATTTAAAACCTCAGTAACAAATTGATTGACAGTTATCCTTACTTTAAATCTCACCCATTTACATACTCATGTTTCCTTCTAAAGCATAAATGTTTTAAAGCATTTGTTTTCTGTAAATAAAGATCATAATGACAACAGCTGCTACCTTGTAACAAGAGATAATATCTTGGTCTCTTAGAAGTTATTTTTGCTGATAGTTTGCCTGCAGCCAAACTTTTCCTATTTCACAATTCATAATATGTTTATAGTTTGAAGTGAAAGACTACTGTCAAGTAGTCTGCAGAGTGCACGAGTCTCTGTAGCATACATATGCACAGTCTCTCAGAAGAAATAATAACATTTCAAGTATTGACTAAGTCAGAAAGCTGTTTACTGGATTCTGTATAAGTATAGTCAGCAGTAATAAGTACAGGGGTTATGCCTTTGATTACTTACTACTTTTGGTGTTAGTCATTTCTTAGCAAACACTGGAACTTTTCTGGGAATTGCCTTAACTCTTGGTATTTCCTAACCTTCATTTTTGAAATATGTAAGCACTTACTGTAAACGTGTAAAATCTATTATCAAAGGTTCATAAGCATAAGGTATATGTGAACTTCTACTAACCTATGATTAGAATAACAATGATTTGCATTAATATCAAGGCTACTTCTGTACAAACAAAGAAAAGACAAAATTGTCAAATTGATGGGAAGAACTTGGGTATTCACACACAGTCAAAACTCTTCTCACAGACAAGTATCCCTGAAATACATCAAATATACAGAACTGAGAAGGTACTGTTTACATCAAGAAGTGATTTGGTTTGAAAAAGTTTGCTAGATCCAAACCCTGATTTATCTATGTCTTCTCCCATTTCTTTTTAGAAATAGTTCTATACTTTTGTTCCTTTGCTCATTTCCAATGGTTTCAGTCTTTTTCACTCCTTTCCTAACTTATTTTACATCTTGTGCATTTCTTACAGCTAGATAATAAATAAGAATTCCATTTCACGACATATAAGTCATGCTGATGAACACTAATTCTATGCACGGATCATGCAGTGAAGCATACAAGAAGGAAATTTCAATAGCATTCTAATTTTTCAAGTAACCAGCACAGACAACAGGAACAAATTTTCAGTTGGATTCAGATCCTATTTTAGGACTCCCAAAGGAGACAGATGATTGTCAAAGTTGTCCAGTCTTAAAACATTTTTCTTCAGGAATTGTATAATTTATGGCTACATTTTGAAAATAGATCATTTTCCAATGAGCTCACAAAATTCCAGGATCATAATGTAAATTTGTTTTCCTTTATAAACAAATATATGTTTAAACTATAAATTCTGCAGGTAGACTGATTTGGTTTTTACAGTTCATGGAACTCAAATTTCCCAGGCTTTAATACATTTAATACAAACTATTGCAAAGCTAAATATTTGGGCCCTGAATTTTCACTTGTTTCTTCACGTGTAACTAATGTATGTTACAAATGTCTTCACATATATGAAAAGCTAGCATCATAAGAGTTTATGGAATAAATCTGTGATTTATAAACTTTCCATTGGTCAACACAGAGAAAGACAACTGTGCCCTGCTACACCTATGTGAGCTGGCAAACTTGCCTGAGTTACAAGGAAGCCCAGTACATTTGGGAATAAAGCAAAGGACTGAATAGGCTTTTGCTTCAGCCACCAGTAAAATGATAATTGAAGCTGCAGGAAGGTCTATAGTGCCCTGGTAGTGTGGAATGACTATCACAGGATCTCAGTAGAGCATTGATAGAGCTTTTACCCTGGGCTTTTTGAGCAGACAGTTCTCCCATATTGTATTGTTTTCCTGTGTTTGCTTTCCTTGCACTAAACCTGGAAGAGCTGGTTTTCAGAGGACGTATATGGAGTTGATTTCCCCATTGTTATATTTCTGTGACCTAAGCAACAGGGATGAGAGTCTATTTGAATATCTGAGAGCATTTCCCTTCTGAACTAGCCCGGAGGGAGATTCCGCAGTCTTGTATTCATGCTTTATCCTAGCATACTCATGGAACTGTGAGAGGCAGAGACTTGGCTCTCTCCATTCTGAAAGGCTGTATTTGAGAAAACAGTTCTTTTACCATTGTTGTTAACATTGTTCTTAACATTGTTCTTAACATTGTTTTTAACATAGTTAACATAGTTCTTTAAAATATAGTTATTTTGTAGTTCCTTTAGTTGTTAGCTAAACTGGGCTAGCACTGTACCCAGACTGATTACCAACGTGTATCAGAGCACACAGAGATGAGACTGATTCCAGAATTTGACAGTTGAGGAAATCCTTGCAGGGTCAGTGAGGTTGAGTTTGTGAATATTCAACACTAGCATGTTTCAGCAATGTTTATAGGCTGTACGCCTGAATATGGTTTGCTCTCTATGTCAGAGTTTCTTAGCATGAGTGTGTATCCTTTTGGATAGTCTCCTGTGCAAGATAATGTAAGGAGATACTATTTTCCAAAGGGGTAAAGTAAAAATCCAAAAGAAAGGACTATCATTATTTGTGTCTGTAGGGAACTTCCTTAATCCTTATATAGATCCATTTAATAAAATGAAATGCCTAGGAAAATCATTGCTTACTCTAGTTGCCAGATAGATTATCACCAATATGTGCTTTGAGTTTAACCATGTCTAAATTCATGGTTTAGTCATCCAAATAATTCAAATGAGAACATATGCCATCTAAATTAACCTGTTAGTTAATCCACTGTAGTCCTCCTAAATACAATTTCCTAGTCATGGGAACCACTGCATATTACATTGAGAACATGTAACACCTGCAATGATGTTAAAGTCTCATAGTAATGCTCCTAAAGTCTAAAAAGCAGTGAAGTGCAAACCAATTTCAATAATCTAAGACCTAAAAATCTTTCCTCAAAGCTTAGCTCACAAATGACCTAAAAAAAAAAGCAGTGAAGGCATATAACATAATTTGTAATGTTATGTGTCTTGCCTTCACATAGGAAGTGCTTTAAAATCTTGATCCGGAAGAATTCAGACTAATTTTCTGATGGGAGAGGTTCAGATCAGTATCATGTAAAATAAAGAACACTCAAAACAGATTTCAAAGCTTTAAATATCTATGATGCTGGCAAAAATAGGCTGAAAACCTAGTCTCCTTGATTTCCAGAAGGCTTTACATTTTCCCTTGATGCCCTGTCCTGCTTTAATGGGAGTCTGAGAGGTTGCTGTTCTACAGCAATAGTGTGGTTTCATTTTCTGGGATTACTAAGGGCAGAAACTATTCCAGGCAGCTATTTGCCTAGGGCAGGACATGGCCAGGCTGGGTGGGAGCATCAGAAAAAAAAACTCCTGTCAAGTCAAATAAAGGTGCTGCTGATGTTGTGGGGAGGGCCGGGTGGGGCACGGAGGCTTCTGGTGTCTTTGTTTCCCAACAGTTTGCCAGTTGCTGCTTAACAGCACGAATGGCAGCTCTGCCTGGCAGGCTCCGCTTCTAGGGTTTACTTAATAGTGCCATGCTAATCCTCTTGGCCAAAGTGAAAATGATTAAACCACATTTGCCTTGAATTTGTTGAGCTGACATGTACTTTTCTTCTTCCAGTGTGACAAATTACTAAAAGAGTAAACCAAATAAAGTGTAATTTACAGTTAGTCTGCTGTTGCACAAATGTGGAATTAAAAGCAAAATAGTTTAAGAACTCTACAATACTTTAGTTAGAAAAAAATAGTTGTTCAAAGTCCCTAGTGCTCTATGTTCAAACCCACATTCAGATTTGGTCTTCCCAGGAAACTGGTACTGTGAGACAACTTAGCAGAGAGGCATAGGTCAGATAAAAAATGTTGATGGTTTGGGTGCTTCAGGAAGTTTGGTGTAGCACAGTATATGTGCAAATACAGATTTTCCTATCAAAACAAAGAAATCCCTTATGGATTGTGAAGCTGCTATCCTAGGAGACTTTTAAAAGCTCTGCTGGAGAAGCAGAGTGCACATTTTTTTGATTATATTTGGTGGCAGCTGAAAGTAACAACACTGGAATTATTCCTGTTAGGGCAAATTATGAAGACTTGAAAGATGAGAGGGTTGTACAGAGAAAGAAGAGGAATATTTCATGAAGAACAAATAAAAGAACTTAAATGTTACCAAAATATTATTGACTGTAGGTTTGTAGAGACCTACTATGGAAAGACACCATTTTTCTCGAGCCACACTTTCTAGTTTCATGGAGTACAACAAAGCCTGTTAATCTTACAATGAAGAGAAGGACTGAAGCAGACAGTGAATGGTTAATGAAATGTCCTGTTTTGGTATTGGCAGGAAAAGCAAACAGGAGGTGAAACACAAGACTGCTCAATGATTCAGATGAATTTTGAGTTGTTCACTCCAGCTGATTGTTTGGAGATTTGTCTATGACTACAAGTGCATGTTGGAAATCTTCTAATGATACAATCTTTTTGCAAAATATTTATTGATAGGGAGCCCTAAAACTCTTGCCTGTCATGCTTACAGGGTTACAGGTTGGGGTTTTTTTCTATGTAAAAAAAGAAATTACAGTTTTCAAGGCAACCCACAGCAAGGGAAACTCAATCTAGAGTCTGACAAGGCTTTTTTCTGTCAGTTAGGACTGTTATGTCTCTATTATCCAAATTCTCTCCCCAAACCAAGAAAAATATACTTCCTTCTGTTAAAAAACTCTCTTCAGTCATTAGGGGGTCATGTCCTTAGTGTCGAGGAGGGGACTTGCTGATGTTGGTCTGACTATGTAGCCATGCCTAAATTCTTCCTTAGATAATTGTACTAGGGCAGGAGGGAGCATATTTGTGTTAACCCATTGTGTGAATATCAACATTATTCCCATTGCTGCAAGGGTTGTCCTCCAAAGGCTTGAGTGCTTAATTTTCTGAAAAATTTGAGAGCACAGTTTAAATGGTCAGAGCTGGGATTTCCCCTTGTGAAATAATCATGGGGTAAACCCAGAGATCAGAACACATTGCATTTAATAGGCAACAGTGCTGTTACTGTCACCAAAACATGCTTAGGACCTCTTGCTGACTATAACTGAGCTAAAGATAAAACCATAGAATCATTAAGGCTGGAAACGACCTTCAAGGTCATCAAGTCCAATGAAATATAGAGAGGCTATATTGAACACCAAAACAAATGTGGGCAGCATCACTGTCAAACCAGTCTATAGTCTACTGGGAACATAAAGGATAGAAGATGCCATTATGATGCAAAAAAGCGTCATCAGGATCTTGGCTGTATTTAATAATCCATTCATCGGCCACCTTGTGACATGAATTTCTTGTTTGTTCTCTCGCTAGAGGCTGGAGAATGCACAAATGACTTAATGGTGAAACACTCTGTGTTCAGTTATTTCAGCTCAATGAACAACTTGCCACAAACTCTGTTTCTAATAAAGTATAGACTTCTTCTCTGTACATAGTCAGCTGTGACCATATTGCATCCTTGAATCTATCCAGAAATCTTTGAATACAATTTGTAACATGTGAAGCTATTTTGATTGGTTACCAAAAGTTTTCAGCTCTTGGTGCTCATCCCTCATGCTGTACTGGTTAATTAGGATTGATCAGGAAACCTCCACATTTTCTTTCTCATCCTTGGCCGAGTGAGAATCATTTGTGTTGTGCAAATACAAATTTACTGACATACTTCAGTACATTTTAAAAGCCTCTTTTTGATCCTAATACCTCAGTCTACATCTTTGGAATTTACTTTAGTAAACATTCATGCTAGCAAAACCCAAATGAACAAGTTGGGTTTTTTTTTTCAGAAAGCAAATACACAAATGACATTAAAATGGCTTAAGTAAATTCATTTATAAATACAAGCAAATATTCATGGAAAATTTAACCCCATTAGCAGTCCCAGGAGGTTGGCAGTCTCAGCTGGGGTCAAGGACAGGATGATATAATGGTGTCAAGGAAAAACAGATGTAGGCAGATAACTGCTGTGTGATTCAGAGATATAATTCACCTGAAGTAAGAAATGGGATCTGAAATGCAGTCACACTCTCCTAAATAGAAGGCACTCAAGCTTGTTTTTGTAGCAGGTTGCAATTTTCTTAAATAGTCTGTTCTACGTGTTCCTTTCCAGCCAAAATATATTATATGTTTCTGTACCTTTTGAAGTGGGTACTGTAAAGTGGTGTGATTACAGCTTTTAGCAGCCTCTTTTTGACCGCCTGGGCGTCCTTTGGTAATTGAAAACTTGTTTATTGGCATCATTTGTTGGACTTTATTGAATCACTGTTTCTCCTCTAGGAACTGCTTTATCCCTTCTGAGGGCTGACTCTTTGTGTAGGCTTTGTCTGTTTCCTGGCATCAGGCAGGCTCTGTTTCACCCAAGTGGCTTTGTAATTTAGACACAGTGAGTAACCACCAGCTCTCTTGTCATGGGGTGCAGTGGGGATCTGCTCATTGGGGCCTCTGTGGTGTCAGCCTCACTGCTGGAGGTGCTGATAAGTACCTGAGCAAGGAGAGCTGTCTCCCTCGCAACAGGCTGGCCAGCTTCCAGCTGCTGCTGCAACTGTCTCCATGAAGACCACCCTCATTTCACTGAAGGCTGCAGTAGGAAGTCAGGCCACGTTTTAATTGGGATGAGTTTGTTAAACGTCTCTCTGTTTATCAAAGAGGACCCTCGTTAATGCCAATCGCTTAGATTTCTGTTTAATCAAATGACGTGCAATGTATAGTAGGTTTAGCTTTAATTTAAATATTGCCTTTTCCTCCTTGTCAGAAGAATCCTTCAGCTTCATTTCTTATTAATCCTAACAGGAAAGAAGAGGTATTTATCTTAGATTACTGTTTCTCTGTGGGGTCTGACAAAGGGTGTTGCTTGCAGGCAGAGTGAGAAGGATGCTGCCAAAAGCATCCAAAGAGCTCCTTGGCTGATGTGAAAGAGATACAGGGACTGCGTTTGCTCCACTATAGTCACACTAAATTTCTTTTTGACCTTTTAGGAAAAGCTGCAGGGAAGATTCTTCTAATAGGATAGTTATAGGATGGAGGAAGTGTCAGCAAGTGTGGAGGCCCAAGTGGCTGTCACGGCTGAATTTTTCCACTCATCAGCTGGAAAAGAGGATTTCAGATCAAGATTGAATTGTTTCTTTTACTACATCTGTGGAAAGGGTAGCTAAGAAGAGATACTGAATTATTTTGTTTCATTTCTTGGTTTCCTTGTGTGCTTTATGTGGAGGATTAACTGTGTTGGATTAGTGCTTTATATTCTTGTATGGAAGCACATATGTAAGCTTGTAACTTTGAATATATGTGGTGAGCACATATATTCTTTCTTTCTGCCACTCTAGGTGGCAGCTCAGAAAATACAAAACCCATTCATTATGTTGGGGTAACATGGGCAGGGAGTGACTATCAACCAGGTGTACCTGAAACAAGAAAAATAAGAAACAAGTGAATGGGATGCATAGAGTTTGTGTTCTTGTGGGTGGAATAGGGGCTCTATGTTCCACTGCCCTTGGCTTGTTTGAAAATTGTCAAAAATTAATTTTTTGCAAATGCTCAGGAGGGAATTTTAAATGTGCTTGTTTACTTGCAGTAGAAAATAAAATACATGGAGACATGCCCGTACATATACATACATGCCTATTTATAGCTGTGTGACACAGGATAGACTTTGCTTTTGCTGTTCGATGACAGATTCTTCAGTGCTCTGGCACAGACCCAGTTAAGCAAGCCAGGCAAGAGGATAACTGCCTCCCTCTGAGTTTATAACAAGCCCACCCACTCAATTAGTTTGTGTCGGTGACAGAAAATTAGAATGTATGGATGGTTGTTTATTATTGTAATAAATTGCATTATTCCTACTGAAGCAGGAATACAACATTTTTAACACTTCTCCAAAAATCAGGCCTTCAGAGCACTGTGATCTGGGAAGGCACCTCTTTCTATTGTCCAAAACTGTGCCCTGTGCCATTGCTTTTCCTCCCTTTATTTTAATAAGATTGATTCTACCCTTAGCCAGTCAATTTTAGAGTAGCCTATCTCATTTTTGTACAATGACACTGACAAAATTTGTTTTTTTCCTCCATGGTAAGGTTTATAATGATTAAAAAAAAAATATCCCTGATCCTGTTTAAATCTTCCTCAGGTTTGTCTCTCCCAGAGACTTAAAGTCATAGTTCTTTTAAAAAGGTTCAAAATGATAAAAGTTAGGCTAATACTGTTTATGAAATGGCATGACGCTGTGTAACTGTTATTCAGAATCTTTCATGCTGAGTATTAACAATTTGAATTACAACTATTTTATCAAAATAAGTATTTAAAAATAATGAAAACAAAAAATTCATTGAAAAAATATGAATGCCTTTGTGAAAACATGGTCTGCTGAGAGTCTGTAGAAGGAGGAAAAGAAGCTCCATTTGAGTGTATTTCTGACTATAGTTGTTTTGTGATGTTGGTTGGGTTTGGTTTTTTCACCCCTCTGTTATAATATTAAATGATTGTATTAAATCTTCATGAGTTTCTAGCAGTTCTATCCTTAATTTCTGCTGTTATGCAACATTTGGTTTTATCTGCAAGTTGCCAGTTTTCTAAATTACCTAAACTTTCTCAGTTTGAAATATATATTATCTCCTCTTTTATTAGAAAAAATATTTTTGCAGAGGTTGTGAATGTTGACAAAAGAAGAGAATTAGAGTGAGACCACACTACTGAACGGCTTCAAATGCAAAGCTATAAAGCTGATAAAATGGTATCTAGTATCTGTTGTAAAACAGGTAGAGTAATTAGAATTTCAAGGAGGTGAATGAGAGATAGATTGAGCAGAGAGAATT
>WTSP01000589.1:51077-138528 GCA_025331215.1 Actenoides lindsayi
TCGTGATATGTGGATGGTGGGTGTGGGGATATGGGGATTTGCGTGGGGGGGATGGGTCGTGGGTGCTCGCGGGGTGTGGTGTTTGTTGGTGGGGTTGGGTGGTTGGGTTTGTGTGCAGTTTGTGTTTTTGTTGAGTGGTTGGTTGGCTTTTGCCTTTTCCTTTAAGGAATAGTTAGTGTTTATTTCTCCTTTTTTTGTATTGTATACTTAGTTCTAATATTAGCCCCACTAACATCAGCGGGAATAGTGACAAATCATGTCACCTTTGCAAGGAGAACTTCATACACAGATGCAAACCTAAAGACCCACATATATGTATAAATCCATAGTACATGCATGAATACCTTATACTTTTCAGAGTTGCTTTATTTCCTTTATACTCCTGGAAAAAAATAGTGGTGTTCACTTTGACAGTGGTCTACTGTATTTTAGATACAATCTTTGATACCATGGAAATAGAGCTCCCTTAGGTACCTTATGACATATCCAGCAGTGTCTCTCTCTTATGTCTCTAGACTGCATCTGAAAAGCTGCTTGGCCAGATGGCATTGTAGATCTGTAACATTTAAACATATTTTTGGCAGCCCTATGCATGCATAATATCCTGGGTGAAATATTTTTGCTTGCCAGGCTAAAAAAGTGTGTAAACTTCAAAATTACATCCAATGACACCTGAATATCTTTCTATACTTTCTTGGCCAAGTACCTAGAGAGGACTTGGTTTAACAAATAATAAGCAGATTGAACAAAAGTATAGTTTTTCACTACAGCTGTTATCTGAGACTTACCAATGAATGTGACAAAAGCAATGACTTTTAAAAGATTTCTAATATTCAGGATTTTCCAATCTGGGACTACTGAACAAAACATACCTACAGTGTGTCATTAGTTATTTACAGCTATGTCAGTATCCTAGAGAATTTTTACACTTTAGATTATGAACATAACTATCTGTTACTCTCATGTCTGTTTTCCCCATGGTTGCAGCACAGGCAGGCTCCTCTCTGCTACATGTGATAAACAAATTAAGACTCATGTAAATAGTCTGACCTTTTTATTTAGCTGAGGCACATGATTATTTACCAAACACATGACATTTGGTGCTATTTACCAACCAGATGACATTCACCAAAAAGAATAATGTTATTAACCCAATGGAAATCCACAAAATATTTGGAATGTAGGAAGCAGACATGCAAAATGCTGACCAAAGTTTCAAATCCTAGCTACTTCCAGAAAAGGCCATAACCTAATATTCATTTGGCTAATTGGCAATTAATGGCGACTGTATTCAGTGATACCATGGCCTGGAGTCAGTCCTTTCAGTTGGTTCTGTTAATGGAAATTCAAATCCTAATCTCATGCAGGTATATTTGAAGTACCTGCAAGCTGCACCACCACCTTTTGGTTTACTTGTATATAAGCATACTCATATTTAGACCTACCTGTATTTAGACAATGAGTAATCTTATTCAATATAGAATGAAGGTTGTAAAAGGCTAAATACCCTGAGAGGCACCAGTTGTGCTGAGTGATTTTCAGTTCTCTGTCCATTGTGAATCCAGGAGTTGAAGCTGGGTGGCAAGGCTCCCAGCGTTAGCACAAGCGGGAGTTAAAAACCTCAGGATGCCACTCAGAACATCTGTCACGGGTTGGCTTATAGGAAAGTACAAATTACTCAGCTGTGGCCTCAGCAAGTCATTTTTTTCCTTCTCAGGTAGGTGCCTGTTCTACCATCCCTCCTCCCCTTACAAGTTTCAGACACTACTGTCTTTGAAAGCACTCATAAAAGGGGAAGAACTCCTCTACAACAGCCTAACACTTAGTATGCAGGCTTGTACTTGATTCTTAGCATCTTCACAGACTTTCCAATACTTCCATCCTTTTTTTTTTCTAGTGGAGCAGATTTAAGTAGGTATTTCTACCTCTTGGGAATATGTCTTGCAAACCAGCTAGGCAGCAGTGGTGTGCATTCCTCTTCTAGTGCAGCTGAACTCTTGTGCAGAAAGCTGGTGAGAAGAGAAACCTAAATCTGTAGTTCAGTGACCAGACACTTGCTAGGAGGAGTGGAGTCTTGGGTTCTGGTCCCTCTTTCCTTAGATTTCTGCTTCTGTGTTTGATATTACACAGCTTAGTTTCTGGATCAAGCTTGTCAAGCTGTTGAACCTTGTCTAGACTGCAATATTCTGTTGATTCCTGAGTTTTCAATTCTAAATGTTTTGGGAAAATTGCAGAGAAGCCAATGAAGCTTATGCATCTCTAGGATTAGACAGAAGCTGAATGGTCATAGTACATGTATAAATGCCTTATCTACAGCTGTGTGCTTGAAAAATCTTCCGGCCAATAACCATTTCTTCTTTTCAGAGCTACTTTTAGTGTTCCTCCCAAAGCTGATTAATACTGCTATTTTCTCTGCAACTCTTCCATAAACTCTACTTCAACCAATTCATTTCAGGATTGAAATGAAATTAAAGTTCATGATTAAGAAAGATGTGGAAATCTTAAGCAAAAGCTGGGGAAAAAGAAGAATTTTAAAGAAAAAGCATGAATAGGTATAAAAACATGCAATCCAAACAGCAAAGTAGAAAACAACAGGGAGGAGTGTAGAGAAAAAGTCAACTGAAAAGACATGTAAGAATTCTCAGGGTATTGTTTGAAGTAGAGTTAATTCACAGGGAGGATGGAGTTTAAGAGAATTAATGAAAGTATTATTGATAAAAAGAATAAAGGAGAACAAGATGATCAGGCATTCAGATATAGTATTTATTGGGTTTTTAAATTTTATTTTACTGCTTGAGTCTTGCTTGATTTCTCACTATAATGTCCTGAGCACCAATCTGTATTTTACTCTGTGGTTATTTCCAAGTCCACCAAGAAAAAATCAAGAAAACTGAAAGAACTTGCATTCCAATACCATGAAAGGACTGGACATTCCAGTAAAGAACCTGGAATTTACTAACCTGAAAAAGCAATGTTTTACTTCAGCTTCTTCAATCACTACTTTGTAGGTTTACTTAATATGGATATGTTTTTTTGACTAGGGATCTAGTAGCCACATTGATCAAAGATGGTATTTACAAGTGGCGTAGTGTGCAATAGGCTGGTGTGGCATACTTAGGTTTTTTGATTTGTTTTTAAAGACAAGCAACCACAATTGTATCATCATAGAGCATGTCTCCTGGGTGCCTCTAACTCCCTCCCATGTATTCTGCATCCTGGAATATAAGGCTGTTTTGAGTTTTTTGATGCACCACTGACTAGGATCTTCTCCTAGACAGATGAATAGGTTACCTATGATGTAAAATGTGGCCTACGACATACACTACATTACATCCATGTCAAACTTATGTATTTTTTGCCCCCAAAACAAAGGAAAAAACTGTCTATTATATTCTCTTGGGTTGTGAGGTTTTTCCATACAGCAAGAGGATCTTCCATATAATGCCTTGTATCTGAAAAACCTAGCATGCACTGATGGGTTTTGAAGTGTCTTCCAAACTGAATGTCAAGGTCCTGGACCATTTAGACTTTTGTTTTAAGATCATAGTGTTCAACACCAGTGTCTTGCAGCCACCACTGAACTCAGAACTCTATAGGAATTAAAAGAGAGATGTAGCTAGTTTTCACCAAAGCAGAGATCATGTGTTTTCTAGTAGTTGTGCACTCTTTGCTTAATTCGGATCCCAACAGATGGGAGGCAGAAGCCACCACCTCTTGAGCATACAGCAGTTTCTGCTCCCATTTCAGGCATTTGGTGGCAGTGGGGCTGTGACATGTAGATACAGTCTCTTTCTCCCTCTTGCTCCTTTGTAGCCCTGAATCTCAGCTATGTTAAGTGAAAATGACTCTTGCTCTTGCCCTGTAGTATAGAACCAAGGCGCAAAAAAAAGACAGACAGTTCTGAGGTAAGGAAAGCTGCCAGGTGGAGCTGGAGAGCTTAGAGAACTGTAGAAGAACCAAAGTCTTTGAGAAGTGTCTCTGTGACTCTGGCAGCTTTGTTCTTCTTTTGGGAATCCTTAAAAATATGTTCAATTGTGTATGTTTTTTAGGTATATTACCCAGCTATTATAGTTACCTTAATGTTGCTGCAGATTTCTGATTGACCATGGCTTCCAATGTTGCCAGTTAGGACATATTAGTCCACAAATGTATAATTCGGTCTCCTGAGCACAGATGTTGCAATGATGGTTTCTGACCTCCAGACGTGTTTATAACAATCCACTTCTCATAAAGAAGCTCCAAATAATGATGCAAGTTTGAAGTGGTAGAAATTGCAAGCAACTGGAAACACCATTTCTCTGTTCTTCATTCCACTCAGGCTCTCTAGTGAATATATATTGTAGATTGTTTTATTCCCTGATATTCAGAGCCCTATATATTTTAAATATGCTCCTTGCTATAAGCTCTGACAGCTACATTCCACTGGAATCACAAAGTTGTGACCAGAAGAAGAAATCTCAGTAGCACAGACAGGAGAAACAAGATTATGAAACTTACCACAGGAATAAATAAAAATTACTCTCAACCTCACAGCATTCACCAAAACTCAGTTCAGTGAACTGGCTTTCCCTCATTGATTTCTCTCTCTCTCTCTCTCTCTCTCTCACACACACACACACACACACACACACACACACTCTCTCATTTTTTCTGGTCTCTGGAGAAGAGAGAGACATTATTTATTATTAAATTCTTGGCAGAGTCTGGATACTGTGGTGATAATCAACTTGTAAGAAAATAGAAAAAACTAAAGCTAAACAATATCGTCTTATCACTTAAATTAGAGAAAAATTATATCTACCTGTTTTTTCAACTGCCAGTGGAAGTATGAGATCTTATGAAGTCCTTTGGTTTTTGTATTGTCACTAAGTTCTTTGGTTTATTGCTGTATCCATAGGTGCTGAGAGTGAGTATAACAGTTGGAGGTGGTATGGAAAACATCGCACAATGTTGTTTTAATCCTATTTGACTGAACTTGGATCAACACTTTTCACATATAGTATGAGTCACATCCGGGTCTTTTCAAAGGCTGTGAGAGACTAACCCTTTGATCACAGTTGAGAAAAATGCTAGACGTTTTTTTCTCTTCTGTTTGGGAAATTATGTATGGCATGAATATTGATTCTCTGACATTGGTGGGCAAACGAACGTATCTCGATTTTTCTAGGGAAAGTAAGACTCAAAATCAGAAACTGTCATTGGAAACAAAGATTGATGTACCCTGGGACTATGGTATGGAGCTTCTAATTTTTTATTGCAATTCCTGACGTGTCACTCAAGTAAGATTTCCTTTTTGAAAGGGGGCTATAGATCACTGTCAGAAGTTTTTTTTCTGTTTGTACAGTGTTATTTTATACCTTTATGTACTTCATGGTTTTATTGGTGACTGGCCATAACTGGAAACCAGCTGCTACTTCACATGCATCACTTTTTTTTTCACAATGCCTGAAAAGACATTATTTGGAGAAGGCTGTAACAACAGAATACCCTCAATATTTACCTTTAGAATACTTCTAGTTGCTGGAATCCATGCTGCTGCAGTGACTTTAGCATTTAATCTGTGTAGAATATGCCTGCTTTAAAGCTTACTGTGTATGTTATAAAATGTTATACATTCTTATGTGTATGCAGCTCTTACGATTTGCCTGTGATATATCTGATTCCAGAGCAGAAGTAGTTTGAGGATCTTAATTCAGCCATCTGTATATTCCTAGTCTCTTTATTCTGTAATTGTGGCTTAAATCCCACTTTGATACCGTTTCTTAGACTTACAAGCTTTTACAGGTTTTTCTTGCTTTCCTGTTTTGTGGCATAAAAAAAAAAAAAATACAAGAACCACTTCACACCTCACAAAGGTCTAAGGAACAGGAATGGGAATTACATTAAGGATAAAATTCTCCAGTTGAATGTGTTTGGCTCTTCAGTATGTATCTGAATTCCAGAATGTATCCTGACCTTTATGGTTTCATCTCTATCTGACTAGATTATGTTTGAAAGAAAGGTCTTACTAGTTTTATATCTGAAATAGATTATCTAGAGATGAATCACTTAGAGTTGTACATACATCTCTGTCAAAAATGAAGAATGTTCTTCTTTTTTTCTTATTCCTGTGATGCTCATTTGAAGGATCCTCCAGTTGATCATGTTCATAAGTATCTGTTCTTTGTTGGGTTTTTTTCCTGTCTTTGGCATGCTGTTACTCCAGTGGAAAACATCACAGAGTATAACATTTGCCTCTGAAATTGTTCAGGATAAAGCCAAAGAAAAGATAACTTCTTATTTCACAGCATTCATTCATATTGCTGCAAAGAGCTGTTCCACTTACGCTCTTTTGCAATACCTTCCCTATGCCAAAGTGTTAGTAATCAAAGACTGGCATTTGAATTAAGTTACCTATTCCATTTTGCTTCTTTTTTTTAACAAATGTGCCTATTTTTACACGACGGTCTATTTTGTTCTGGTAACACGACTTTAGGAGGTTTGAAAATCAAGTCAGATCAGCATCCAAAAAACTGAAATCTTAGTCCATCTGTCAAGCTATTGCATTTTATTTGTAATACATTAGTTACATTGCATTAACTGCGGTTAGCGCCTGTCCCAGCACAAGATACTTTCTGATGTAACAGTAGCTGATAAAATTATTACTTTAGGGAAATGGAAGACATCCATGCATTTGGCTTTTGAAAATCCACATTGAGTACCTGGTTGACTGACTCTGTATATTTATCACCAGAATATACATAGCTACCTGCTATCTTATGTGAATATTTGTGAAGATGGAACAAAAGCCTTAGAAGTGTATTAGAAGTCCTTAGTAAAGTGTGGGCTGTGGAAGGGAATGTCTCCTATAACTATT
This sequence comes from Actenoides lindsayi, assembly GCA_025331215.1. NCBI lineage: Eukaryota > Metazoa > Chordata > Aves > Coraciiformes > Alcedinidae > Actenoides > Actenoides lindsayi. The sequence continues at coordinate 57,934 of WTSP01000589.1, forward strand.
TTAAATAAACACATGACCCACGTTTAGTTCTCAACAAAACCAAAAGGTCACAATGATCAAAGATAATGCACTCTGGTAGATTTGTCAAAGAAAAAAATTTATAACAAACAATCAAAATAGCAAAAAAGCATTTAGATGTCTCTCTAGAATTCACACATCAGTTAAAAGCCTTTGGTTGTAAATCTGAATAATGCTAAATAAATCAGATCTGACAGTTGTTTCCATTAAATACCTTCTGCTGTGCTCTGAATACCAGCTGTCTGATAGTTTCAAATACGAAGCAGGTTATGGAGTTGGATTAACATCATCCCACCTAGAAAGGTGAAAATGGTGTTCTCACTTCCAGTTCTGTTAAGGTGATAATTAACTAGAAATGAAGTCGTAAAGATGATGCAGCTATTGTATGAAATTATAAACCTGCCATTAGTCTGCATGTTCTCTTGAAATCAATGATAGTTTAAAGTCAGTAGGGTCTCTGAGGTGAAGGAAGTTTTGATTCTTACTACACATTTTCTCATACTTATCCTCAAGAAACATCTCAAGGGGTTCACTAAGCAGTATCTGCTTAGTTAGACTCTGGGTTATTTACTGGAGAAAAATAGAGCAATCATAACCTCCAGTAGCTCTTGAGCAAGAATATGGAAATCTCTCTAGTGCTGAAAGAATATGCAGAAAGACATCTGGATTATCCACTTTGTACTGCAGATTGTTGAGGGAGGGTCTGTAAATTTCCAGGCTTCAGCTGCTTGACTTCTCCCTTCTACAGCTGATTGGTTGTTAGGAAGTGATTTTCCTCCTGATGTGTTCCTTTCCCTCTGAGGGATCCCTGAAGAAGTGCAAGTTTTAAAAATTGCTCATAATTTCTTCCCAGACTACCTCTCCATCTTTTATGAATCTCTGGTATAGAAGCAGGTTTGAATAATATTTCGTCTTAGTCAGTAAAGTAGGACTAATGCCCAAAATTTTGGCAAACCCCAAATTATTATAATTGGATATTTATTGTGTACTTTATTGCTTGCTCTTTATTTTATTATCTTATTATTGGTATATTTTTCTTCAAATAGTTGATTATGCTAATAAGTAGAGATGTCAGTTATGAAAGCTAGACTTCATTAAATATTGATTCATAACTCACCAAGCTTGTCCATACTTTATTACACAAATAAATGAAAAATTCCAAAGCTTTCACTCTGTATGAACCAGTCATGCTTTTGGTAATAATTTTCAGGAACACTGCTGCTGACAAGCCACCTTGGGGGGCAACCTCAGTCATTTATTTACTTTTTGATGTGTTTGATATAACATTGTCAGAACAGGAAAGATGCAAACCAATTAAAAATCCTCCTTGTGTCCAACTGGAGTCATTTACCAACACAGAGGCCCTTTGATGCGTTCAATTTTATTGTGAAATAAAACACTGTGTATTTCTTACAGCTTTTGGCAAGATTAATTTTGAATCTTTGTGTCAAGAGATGTACAAGTGTTATCTGTAAATGAGAAATGTATGCAAGGTACTTAACTACCTCTGAATTTAAATGCACTTTGTGGTTCTAATGTCATGAAGCTCTGTCAAATGTTAACAGAAATTAAAGGTAAAATTCATATGGAGCTTTCACAAATCACAGCCTTATCTGTCAACATTTTATAATAACCTAACAGTTATGATCTATCAAGGTATTAAAGTGCAATTCTGAGCCCCGAAGGAAAAATCATGACATTCTCAGACCACTAAAATAACAATAAATATTTTTATTGAACAGAATTGTCAAGCTTTCCTTTCAAACTTCCTCACTAATTGCATTTCAAACAACTTCTGTTACAAATACTGAGAATAGACAGGAAAAAAAACAAAACACAGAGACTGTTACAACTTTGAATACTTCAGATACCACTGGCTTATGTTTATTTAACATTTCTTTCTTCCTGCATTTTTAAAAATAAAACTGATTTTAAATTTTTGATAGGGTAGTTTTCTTTATTAGCATGTTTAATTTGAAGCACTGCGATTCCCATTTAGCAGGACAGGAGAGGCATTAAATACATGAAAGCATTCCATCTTATCTGTCAACACTTGAATTTCTGTAAAGCTCTCTGTTATATGGATCTAGACACTGTACAGAAATCTGTAGAAATTCAACTAGTTTGACCAAACTTTGAAAAATCTATCAGTTCATTGTGCTTATTCAAAACTATATTAATCTTATTTTCTGCTGCTGAAAACATGAAGGCTTAGAGCCAGATTCTGGTCTGCATTACAGCCTGGTTTTGCTGCTCTGAGGTTTCAAAAGGGCCAGAAAGCCAATCATAGCAGTCAGTGAAGGGTTGGATCAGCTTCATCTGACTCCTACCTAGCTTTCCAATGGAAAAGTTGTGGAGAATTTCAAGTTGTGGAGAATTCCCTGTTGTAACAACATCTGCTTGGAATTATCTGAATAAAAATAAAAGACATTATCTGTGAGGATTAGATCTTCATTAGTTATTAGTTTGCTGTTGCCTTTTCACTGAGTGTTTTGGAAATACATGTTTGTCCGAGCTATCAAAATCAAAAGTCAGTTCTTATATATGTGTGTGTATATGTGTGTATATATATATGCATATATGTTATACACACCTAACCTAACATATATATTATACACACCTACATATACAAACACAGAGGCCCATTTAAGGGGATTAGAACTCACATAGCAAAAAATGTTCTGTGAAGATAAGATGTTCACTACCCACACTTTAATACTGAAACTTTTTTTTTTTCCTTATCTGAAATAGCTCAACATAAAAGATCAGGGACAGGATGAAGTACCTTTAACATTACAGCTGAGTGCCATCATTATGACCCTTCAGAAGTTTGTTCTCATTTTTTTTTCTTGTCTTAATCACTAAATATACAAAGGGTTTTTTTGCTTTGGTATAGTGTGTGGTTATACAAGCAAGTTCGCCTAACTCTTAAGTGAATACCTGAGTACTGGAAATAAAAGCTCATTTGGAAAGGCATCTCTTTCTCATACCTTACAAGTGATATATGAAATTTCCAGTTATTGCTTACATTGAGAATCTAAGGTCTAAAGGCTTACCCTCTAGCTTGGTGGAGCTAGAGCTCTATTTAGCTGGAGATAGATGTTGAAACTGTATTTCCCATGTGTCAGGTGGAAGTTGTTACCAACTGGACTATTTATTAAAAAGAGGTTGTCTTTTGTTATGGGAAATTGTCTCTTCATTTCCTTTGCAATTTTGGAGAGCTTTTTGGGTGTTTTGGTTTTTTTGTTTTGGGTTTTTGGGGTTTTTTTCATTTCAGCAACAGAAGTCCTTTAAGTTTTGTTTGCTTTGGACCATTTTTGGAGGAACATTTTTCTCTTTCAGTTCAGTTGCCAAACCACAAATAATCTTTGTCTCCTTATGTTATAAAAAAATCAGTCTTAGGTTGAGGACAAACTGTAATAGCTGTAATAATTTTAGAACCTTTGAAGAGCTGCCTTTTTACAACTTTTCTTCTGTAGAAATACCAAGCAAATTTTTCATACCCTTGTCATACCCATTTTTGTTTGTTTGTAGTTTTCCACAGAGATACCCTCTGCCCTCTGTGCATAAGTTCTGACACAGTTAATGTGAATCACCATTTGGAGCATTTTCATATTTAATCTATATGGTGCTGTCATCAACCTGACAGAATTAAATTCTGGTCAAACATGCTGTTCAGGTGAAAGGCACAAAGTGTTCTGCTTCTCTAAGAACAAATGTGCTCCAGAGTGACCCTGATGCCTTAGATGTGGAAAGGGGGGGTGACTGTGACTTTCTCATGCAAGTAAGACAAAGATCATCACATAGGGATCCTCTTGCACGGGACTGTGTGCATGTTATGGAAGTTGTTTGTCACGTGCTAGGATAATTCCACTAAAAACAAAGCTAATCTAAAGAATACTTTTCCCACGGGGCCACTTTCTCCCTTCATTATAATCCTCAGTAGCTGTAAGCAAACCTCTAGATGTTTCCTGCAGTTGCCAACTGGTCTCTCATCTCAGAACCCTACTGTATCTGCATTATTTCATTCACCGTTTTCTCAGAATACGCTTGGTTTTCACACCCTGGCTTTTTATATTTCTGACTGGAATTCCACTCCTTTGTTTTGCTTTCTTCCAGTATTCCCCAGATCTACTTCTATCCCCGATGAGATCCAGGAAGAGCAGCAGTATAAAAATAATCAGTGGAAAGTAGAGTAAAATTGATTTCCTTACTAATTTTAAGAGAAGTTATGAAAGTTTGTTTGTTGGGAATGACAGTCCATGCAATCTTCACTGTATGTTCTTTAGAATTATCTCCTGCGAAGATTATGTCTCCTACAAAAGGAGCAGTTGTATTCCATGCATTGACATTCTTGACTTACATACATGTATGAAAGCAAAACTAGAATGCCTGAAGAAAAGCCCCAAACTTTTATCTTAAAATGAAAAGGGCAGATTTTTAACATTAATTCTGGGTTATGATTATTTCTGCATTACAGCTTCCAGGCAGGAATGTGGGGATAGGTAGAACTATAGCTAAATGCTTGAACTGCCTTTCTGTGTTAAAGAGCTTCTGGTGAAGGAAGGTTCATAGAAGAAAGGAGATTTCTTTCATGCTGTGATCTTTTCTTTTTTTTTGTCTAAAAACAGCCTCACTACTTCAGAAGAGCTACAGAAATAACACTATAAATATATTCCAATGCCTGTTATTTCAGGTGGAATTTCATGCCATATCAGATCAGATCTACAGTGACCTAAAGATATTTTGTAGAACTGGTGAGTTTTGGAGAAACTAGTGTCATGCATGTTTTTAATCTGTTTCCATTTGAAGAATTTCAATCCTGAGAGTACACCCTTTGAACAGGAAAAAGATTCTGCTTGGAAAAATAAAAAAGGAGACTAGAATTTAATAGGATCTAGGGTCCAAAAATTACTGCAAAGACACTTGTCTTTGCACATGTAACCGGCCAGTAATTGAGAAAACGGTATTTTATAACACAAACATTAAATCCCACCTTAGAACCCTGTTGTGGAACAAGCATTCCAAGTATGATTGGGGTCTTTGAAGTTACTTTTTTGTCATGTTTAGAACACTGTGTTGTGTTAGAATTGTGGGATGGCTTCCCAATGTTAACCATTTTGTGTAATGCAGAGCCCCATTTAAATGCTTCGTTTTGAAGTGTCTCTTTTCTTTCAGTAGGGAAATGGATACTGTAAATTTTATGGTGCTAGGAACTAGTATTCTGTGGCATAATTCCTCTACAGCTGATGTCACCTTCTTTTATGGTATTTTTGGAGAGACAAGTACCTATAAATAACATAGAATCATTAAGGTTGGAAATGACCTTAAAGATCACCTAGTCCAACCCTCTACTGATTATATAGATATATATTTATACACAAGGATATATACTATATTTTTTACCTCATAAGAAATAGCCTTGGCTGTAACAGCTAACATTGTATGTAGAACACAGAAGACCATTCATGGGCAGCAAGCACAGGAGCTCAGAGTCTGTGTGTGTGGTGGACTCTAGAATAATATTTTTCAGTTTGAGTTTTCACATACATGTGTGTGTATATATATGTATATATATATAGGTAATTAATACGTTTGCAGAACTGTATCACTGGGCATTATCTTGTGTTTCCATTGACATCCCTGTCTTCAACTCTCACCTTTTGATGTCTTGGGTTTGAATAAGTTAAAAAATCAAAAGACTGTGTTTTGGAACAAGAGTCTATAGCCCTGCTTTTGGTCACCAGAAATGTGACTGGAGGACTTGTAACATAGAGAGTTTTACTAACAGACTTTAGACTGCAGTAAAGTGGAAAGACCTTTGGGTTGGTAAATAAGAGAATCAGGTGAATTTTGTATGTTCCAAACATTTTTTTTTCATGGTTCTGTCTGTTCCCTCTAGACAATAGCAAGTCTGCTAGTTCAGCTAAAACTTACCCTTTAACTAGCTGCGTGGACTTAAGAGTCTACATAACCAAACTAGAAAACCAGATTTGGTGACTGAATGGAACAAAGACCAATTCACTTCAATTTTGCTTTAGTATTGCCTTTTTAAAACTAGTTTGTAAGAGCAGTTTGATTTTAATTTCCTGACTCAAATCGCTGGACTCTACCAAAGAAGTTTTCAATGAGTTGGAACGTGAAAGATAAGCAATAAGCATTTCTTTGTTTTCAGATAGTTTTTGAAGCTCATTTACTAGTACTAGACCTTGCTTTCAGTGAGATGGCCACTGTGTCTGCTACAGCCTTCAGGGGAAAAATTAAAGTAAAAAACAGATAACATGAAGACTGCATTAAAATTTGAGAAATATTTTGTTGTCCAAATTTAGCTAGTAGTGTCAAGGATACGTAATGAGGAGACAATAAAGAACTTGATGGAATAAAAGATCAGACAGTGTCTTTTGAACAGATGGGGACATAAATAGTCTGGCATATATCAAAAGTGCTAGTACATTGTGTTTTAGCACACTTTACTGTGTTCCTAAAAAACCCTTCATTTAATATAAAGAGAAAAACTTGCTTAATTAAATATATATCTATATACATATATATAAAGTCTTTGTGAAAAAATATTTGGCATCTTCTATTTTTCCATTTAGAAAAACTGAAAAATTAACACTAATGATTTTGGTGCCCAAACTCCCAATAGAACTAAGTATTTCTAGACAGCTTTGAAACCTCAGTTTTAATGAATGAGAGGACAATATTAAAGGCAAAGCACTGCCTCCTGGAGATGTTCTAGTACCTGCTTATTCCCCCTGGGCTGTTCACTGTCATTAGCTAAAGGCTTTCTCCATTGCAGCCCAACTCTCTCCTTGAAGCAGGGAAACCTCCACCCTCTGTAACATAATCCTGTCACTATGGAAACAAATGCATTGCTATCATTTCTGCACTGGAAGGAAAAAGGTAAGCCACTAACCTGGCAATGTGACTGGAATATCTGCTGATTCCAGGGATGAACTTGAAAGCCTTTTTTTCACTGTCAGATGGAGAGAAAAGGGGGAAAGTAGAACAGTAAAGCCTATATTTAAATATAAATATCTCCAGTACTTAGTATACATCCTTCAGAATATACAGAGGAGGGAAATAGTTGGCTTGTCTTCCTTGGTAGGAATCTTTGTTAGCGTGGTTCTGAATGCAGCTGTATGTTTTATGCCTGCTCTAGTTTTGAATTTCTTTTTTAGTTTTGGGTTTGAATCCTTAAGTCAAACTAAACCCATTCCCCAGTCTGTGCATAAACAAATCCATGTGTTACCTGTTTTGCAGAAAAAAAAAGTGCAAGGTTAGCATTTGGTATGAGTCACTGAAAATGTTTTTGGACAAATCTAGTATGAGTTTCGAGTTTATGACAAAAACTGGAATCACATAAAATCTCACCTGGTTTTGCTGAATTTTTTTTGTCAGTTTTCTCACAACCTTCTTGCAAAGCATTGGCAACATTGGCAACTTGAACACTGTCAGAGATCTGGCCTGGCACAAAAGAGCAATAAGGCATGGAACTTTCAACAGCAAATGTAACACTAGACACCACACCTGTTCATCATCACTGGTCTACAACCTTGTCCTGCACCTTTTGAGATTTTCCATGTGAGGACCTTGTTGTTTCCCTGGGCTAGCAGATAAAGATGCTTGATCTGAACTACAAACAAGGAAAAAGCATTCAGCAGGTCCTGTGCTCCCTGAAAACTCATCTGTTTTATTCTTCTGTAGTCCCTGCTTCATGCTGACATCTTAAAGTAACTCTTAAAAGCAGTTTTCACTGTACTTTTCTATCTACCACACATTTAATAATTTAATTTCTAATATTTTTCATTGTTTCCTCTTGCAGTCATCATCCTCTTTTGCAATTCCTATTAGATCTTTTCTGAAGGGAATATATAAAATATAGTTCTTTCTCAATATCTATTCCTATCAGACATTAAAAAGGAACAACATGAGTTTATCCTGTATGCAAACTGTCTCCCCATTGCATACCCACCTTCTGCCAGAGGGACACTAGCTGATATGTAGCAATATGTGTATCTCCTGAGATTCTCCAGGCTTGGAGTTGCCCGCAGGGTTTTTTCTGTGTGCGCAGAGCTACATTTAGGCTTGGGGTTTTTTTTTTCCTCCAAAGAAACAGTGTGTTTTGGATACATTCCCCTATCATTCCTAATCTTAAAGATGAAAACAAACTTCTTCTAGGAAAGCGTTAAATTCTTTGTCAACAAATTTGGAAACAAAGTTACAAAAGAGGAAAGTATATTTTAAAAAATTAATAATAATTCTGGATTATATTTAGGATCCAAGTTGGTTTCTAGTTGTTCCTTTGCCACCTCTTACTTGAGGGGCTGGTGACTCAGTCACCAGTACTCCAAAGGTCTGACTGAACCCATCTGCCCATCATGAAATTTACTTTATATTACAGACAGCCTTACACCCAGTCCTTTGCTAAGCCAGTTTCTCTCTTATTCTTCTGCTGCACTTTATTTCCCTGGATCCTATCTCCAGGTTCTTTACCTTCCTTTTCTTTAGTCAGTCCTCTTTATAGGCTGCTGTAAATGTTTACACTGTGAATGCTATTAGAAAATTGCAATCCCCTGTTTTCCTGGATGAAATTCCTGAAGCAAACAATGTTTATAGTTCAACATATTTTTTTTGTAGTCGGAGAGAAAAATAAACAATCCAAACCTCCTGTGCTCCTAACAGACTTGCCTAAATAATATGCTTCATGGCACCACTGGATGTTCTGGGGAAGCCAACATTGCTTGAATATTTCTCTTTTACTGCTATTGTTGCTTTGACAGCTTTGATTTTATAGCAACTTTAATCATGTGTATCCTATTCCTTCACCTCTGGCATTTTGCAAATATTCCATTTCTCAGTTTCTGCTACCATAACTACCTTCGTCAAAGTATAATTCATCAATCTCTTTCTCCCACACCCACAAGGGAAACCCCGGAAGGAGGCCACGTCAGCTAAACAAGAAAATGCTAAATGTATACATGCAAGAAAATCTATTAATAATAAAAAAATAAAACAAGAAGAAAAATTAGGTATATAAGTTAATGTGACCCCAAGGCAACATTGGCAGTAACTTATATACTGACAGTTATGAGGCTGTTTATTCTATGCTCAACCATACGTGGGGCGGCGGGGGAGGGAAAGTGCCATCAAGTAGAACAACAAAATGGACTTGTACTAGCCTAAAGATACAAAGTAATAATAAATTACTTGAGGAACACTAGTGCTGTGTTTACATTTTCCCTTAAAAAAAACAAAGAAAAATTTTTAGCGGTCTTTCCTTATAACATTTGTTTAGCTCCCTATTCCAGGCAAAGGTGTAGGATTTTCTGCCTGGATTATAAAATTTTATAGAGCTGTACTTGCCATCAGGAGCTATGGAGAATCATATCTGCAGGGCTGCTAGAAGTTCCCATTTCTTGGCCAGTGTAACGTGTATTCTTCCTCATTACTTGTCAGCTTTTATGTGAGGTGGTTAAGTACAGGGCCACAAAAATACTTCTGTCTTATTTTTTGACATGCTGAGGTGTATTGGCTGCTGTATCTGGACACAAGTAGATTTCTTGTAGTTTGTAATGCCTTAATTTTTTTTTTAAATTTATTTTTCTAATCTTTATTTGTAAATGAGAGTGATGAGAATGATTTTAGTATATTTTCAAGCTTTGAATATGTGTCTGCAGCTCCTCTGCCCCCATTATTGTATTAGAAGATACCTGATAATGAATACCATCAGGGAAGACAATACTGTCAGTCAGTCCCGTGCAGGACTAAAAATTGGGCAACAGTTGTGCAGAATGTGGTCCTGAGGCAAAAGCCAGTGAGCAGAACCAGACTGGCACTTTGCAGCACAAAAGGTGCCAGAAGAAAGGGAGAATGGTGAGTACAGGAAGCTGCAGTTGTATCACCTGCAGCTATGTGTCGTTACCTGCAGAAATAGATGATTTGCTAGGAGAAAAAGATCTGAAGTTGAATCTTTGATATGTCAGATTCCCAGATGACTCCATAGTCATGGGTAAGGTGAGCAGTAAAAATTCATGATTTAGCAGTATGAACTCTGCAATTACCTTTTAAGTACAATAGTTGCTGGATTAATTTTAATAAACTTCTGGTTCTCACCCAGGTTAGTACTAGGAGTTTGTTTTTTATATCCTATTTTGGTCCAAGTTGGTTCTTTTGATGGTAGACCTGACTGTGTGTTAATAAAGCACACTGCAACCCTGATTGCTGCATTCAAACTATATCAGAATTGCCTTTTGACTTGAGAAGGACCAGCTGCAAAACTGTAAAAGTTTCCTTTTAAGGCTTGTCCTGTGTGATCAGAAATAGGCGTATATATTTCTGTGCCTGTAAAGGCTAACATTTACTTATTGAAATCTTTCTAAAGATGCAGATCAAGAGGTTTTAAAACTTTCTCAGTTATTGAGTACTGTGGAACCTGACCCATCAAAGGGCAACCTAGATAGATTATTGCTCTCACAGTATTGTCAGCATATGCACAGTTTCCAAAGAATGGAGGAGGAAAAGAATTACTGTTCGAAAAGATAACCGAGATGTAAAATGAGCAAATATTTTTCTGAGCAATGTCTGAGTTTTAAGCCTGAACCAAGAACACTGAACTGGACACAAAAAGAAAATGCTGTTAAAGTTTCCACTAGGAAATCTTTAAGGATGAAAAGCTATTGAGTAACACACCTTCTACTGAGAATCTCCTGTGTCTTACCTTGAGTGTAATCAAGAAAGAGGATCCATTAAATCCTTAACAATAGATGAAAGCATCCATTGGTCTAAGTAGTAATTTAAAATCCACAGAAGCATTGGAAATGCAGAAAAAGAGAATGGCTCTGTGTCTTTACCCCAATCTTCTTAACTTAGAAGTGATGTCTTCCGTATGTCAGATCCATGGGAGTGACTTGCAATTAGTGAGAGACCTTAAGCAGCTCAACATGCAGTGATGATATTCAAGAGAGCTGTTACAATTTCATAGTAGAGTTAGTTGAACAAAGAGGTAATGGGAGGATTTTGCTATATAGTAGTTCTTCAGTACCACTGATGCTACTACTTAGGCTTGACCATTTAGTTTATTATATTTTATGTAACTAATTTTTCTTAACGTGTTGCAAGCTTGCATGTCATTTCCTTGTAGACTTAAGTATGATGACACACAGAGCTTAGTGCTTTGTCTCAAGATTCTAAAATGAGGGGCTATTATGGTCAATTGTCATGTACTTTTGAAGTAAAGTAGTTCTTTTGTTTATGTTGTAATACATTCTCCCTAATCAAATGCAAAAATTACTACACTGATTTAAATTACCAATTTAGTTTGTACTGAACAACTATAATGTACCAAAACAAGATCTGACAGTCGAATTTTTCTTGGTATGGCATTAAACATAAGAAAAATGATGTTAATAGATAGACTGTATATACTGTGCATCTTTCTTTCCCCCTCCAAACTCTTTATATGAGCGAAGGGCATTGGTGTCTATTGCTAGTTATATATCTCCACGCCACAGAACAATGTTAGACAGCAAGACCCCATGAGCATGGGAGCATACTATGCCCAATAAGATGAGACATGGAATATTAACTCTGTTAGCTCAAAAGGGATCTTGTGCCGTTGCAAGTATGCAGTTTCAGTGTTCAAAATTGAACACTGCAGATGAGACAAATGTCTCTGGCCATTTTTCAGTGGTGGTCTGTGCATCAGATCCTTCCTGGTTTTCTCAGGTAGAAATCCAGAATGTAAACAATGGGCTTGATGCAGCAGGGCCAGTATTACCAGGAGATTTGAAACAATCCTTCTCTTCCCAATGGCCCATGAAGGACGGAGATGAGTGCAAATAAATGCCATCTAAAATGCTGTTCTCTGTGTTGTTCCTGTACAGGTAGCAGAAATTAGTATAAACTTTTTTTTTTTCACCTCCAAGTATTTAAATATTTCTCTGAAATTTGCAGGTGATTGATTTTCTGATAAAGAGAGCTCCACTAAGCACAGGGATTTTGTAATAATTAAGTTAGCAGTTTGGTCCTAAAGACTCTTCAAATAATTACATGGCTGCAGGTGATTCTGTACACTTAATTTCCCCTGTATGCCCCAAACCCATGTTGAACAAGATCCCTTTCAGAGATATTTCAGTCCTTTGCTTGTCAACTTGAGTTTGTAATGTTGTACGTTGATTAACATGCTCCTGTTAACTGGTTTTATAGAGCAGCAATCCAGACTCTAAAGAGGCAGCTTTACAGACTTTGTTGCTCTTTTCACTCTTCCTTGCTCTATTTTGGTCTGTATTAAGAAAAAAAAAAACAAAAAACTTTTTATTTACCAGTGCAGTTGAGCATAGGCGCAGGTAAATGTAATTTCCACTATGTGCAATATAGTGTATCCACTCACTGTCCTCTCTAGAATATCAAAATTCTCTGCAAATTTTATTGCATTGCTAAACTGAACGGGGGTCTTCTATTATGTAGAATATTAAAAACTAAAATAATTAGGCAGCAAAGACTGTTGAGTAGGTTTTCTGGATAGATGTTCACAGCTATGGTTGCAGGTCCTGTCTTTTCATAATCATCCTTCTCTCAACTATGGTTGAAAAAAAAAAAAACAGAAGCAGAGAAATTAATAGCTATTTCATCTGCAATAATCCGCTCCCACTCTCTGCTGCTTTTAGATACTGGCACATACAGTCCCTCCAACTTCAGAGCTATGCACTGCCCAGGGTGAGGAACTGCATTTCTTTTTTCCTTCCACTTCCCAATACTGCCCTGCGGCTTTCCCTTCTTCCTCCCAGAGCTCCAGTCAAATTAAATTCCTAATGCCAGTGAGCCCTCTTGAGCTGTGAAGAATTAGATTTCTCCCATTCCTTGCATTCATCTCTGAAATATTATGTACTAGGATACAATAAGTTCCAGTATGCAGCATGTAGTGATAGGGTTTTGCAATAAATCCATGCTAAGTGAGACCTGTTATCCAACTCCCTAATCTCACATAGTCACCTGTGCTACATCTGGCACCTCACCTCAGATCTATCAATAGAGAGAAGATCCATTTTTAGTAATGTATTCTAGAATTTACTTCTCTGTGTTGGTCCAGAAGTTGTGCAAAATATAAACTACTTATATATACTCTACAATTTAAACTGTCGTAGAAGGTCCAGGCAAAAGTTACAGAAATTCACAAAGACAGTATTTGCTCTCAGGTGTGTAAATGAAACAAGAACATGGGGCTGAGAAGTTTATCAAGACCACCAAATTCTGTCCCTCGCCTTTTGCACCACAGGCTTAATTTAAAATATAGTCAATGAATTTACTCAGTTACTGTTAACTTCTTTTATGTCACCCTTATATTTCTTTATACTGTGCTTTACTAAACTTTACAGTTTTCTCAATGACATTCTTCCAAAACCAAAAAGGCACAAAATATCTGCAATCACTGATTTGACTGGTGGTGCTTTGTGAAAGTTTGTGACACCAAAGAAATGATCAGAAAATGAAAGAAAGTAGTGGAAAAAAAACCCCAAACAAACAAACCAAACCCAAACAAAACAAGACAAATAAATAAAAACAACCAACCAAACCAAAACAAACAAAAAAACCCCAAACCACAAAAAACAGAAGAAAAACAACAGACACCCCCCACCCCTCAAAGCCAACCCCCCCAGTATACTTTTAGTTTGTCCTTAAACAAATACATGGATGAAAAGAGGAGCTTGTGACCAGTGTTGCTGTAAAAAGTGAGGGAGAAACAGCTTGAGAAACTTGTTCCCTATGCTGAGAGGAGCAGGGTTTTGTGGCTGCCTTTGAAGAAAGAAACATTGCATCAATTTCTATAAAGAAGGGAAACAGAGATTTCTTCTGCCAGAATCCTGAACTTCAACTGAATGCTTAGGTCAAGAAGGGGCAGTAATTTGAAGAGCTTGTCTTTAGTCAATATCATCCTGAATTATTAAAGCAATTTACCTCATATATTTAAACAACAAACAGCCTCCGCTGAAATACAGACTTTTGGGATAGAGTGTTTCATGTAACTTTGCATTTTCTGGACAAGGTATATTAAGTTTCTGTGTTTCTGTGCTGTTTCTCACAATTTCTTCAGACCGCTTTGTTGAAAGGATTCTGAGCTACAAGTTTTGAATGCCAGATCCTGATTTCAAACCTTCCTGCATTCCAAAATGTGCAGAACTGTGGGTATTGTTTTGGTCCATTTCTCATTGTAATTAAATATATTAAACAATATTGGCCTTGCTGCTGGTCCCTAGGGTATTCCGCTATTAATCTTTCTTATACTGAGATGGGCTATTTATTCCTACTCCCTGCTTCCTGCTTATTAACCAGCTTTTAATCACTGACAAGAATTTGCCTCTTACCCTGTGGTTACTAAATTTCCTTAATAGTCTCTTGTGAGGAAGTTTATCAAAGGCCTTTCAGAAGTCTTAAGTATATCATATTCATTGCTTCTTCTCTATCCACTGTTTTGTTTACCATTTCAAATAATCATAGTGGGTTTGAGAAGCATAATTCATCCTAGACAAAGCCAGGTTTTCATTCTTTATCATATTATTCTATATAATACAGTCTTCTTTCTTTTAAATTATTACTTTGGTTTTTTTATGGTGCTGCAGTATGTTCATAAAGTAATAGGAAATGTGTTGTACTGTCTTCAGTGATACAACTTTATTTTTCTAGCACTCAAGAAAGCTTTTCTGCCCACATTTCTTTTCAAGTGCCCACTCTCCCATAATTTATCCTAAAACAAAATCTGTTTCTGTTTATATATGGGCTTCAGCAAGGGGATCTAACACACAGCTTGTATATTGAGTTGGTTAGGAGTGTATCATATTATGATTCTGAAAAATATAAATATTTTTTCTAAAGAATATAATATAAAACAATTATGTATGATTCAATATAACATCATCTTCACTTGGAAACTGAAGCTCTGTAAAATAGAAATTGCTCTTCATCTCAGCTATTGATTCTCAAAATTAGGATTTCAAGTAATTTAGGCAGATAGCTGTGCATCCCAATTTGATGTGTGTGAAATAGTCAGAAATCTGTCTATGGGCAAATAACCAAAGTGAAGGGGAGATGGATGTGGCTTAAAAAGGGGGATCATGAATGATCTTTTCAGTATGGAAAAGCCCAGCATAACACAGGCAATTAAGCAGTCTCAGAAATCTTCATTCTTTTCATTGAGTAAAACTCAACTCTTGTTAGTCTCATGCTTACCATGTGAAAGGATATTGCCCTGATTAAAATCCAGTTGGCAACTTGGCACCATGTGGCTGTTCTCTCACTCCTCCCTGCCCCCCTACCCCAGTGTGGTGAGGAGGAGAATTGGAAGAAAAAGGTAAAACCTTGTGGGCTGAGATAAGAATGGTTTAATAGAACAACACAAGGAGAGGAGTAATAATAACATTAAAACTTGCAAAAGAGTTTATCAGGTGAGTGGTGAACAGTGCAATTGCTCACCGCCTGGACCCCAACTCTCAGCCTGTTCCAGAGCTGCAATCCCTCTTACCCCCAGTTATATACTCAGCATGGTGTCATATGGTATTAAATATCCCCTTGGGTAGTCCCCAGCTATCATGGCTGTGCCCCCTTACAGCTTCTTCTGAAAATTAACTTTTTCCTAGCTGAACCCAGGACAGATATCTGAGTCTGGCATGTGCATCAGAGTCCTTGAGTAAGCTGACCTTTGTAGCAGTACTCAGCATGTATTTGGGGTACAGTGCAGCCCTGATTATAAACAGTGGCTGTAATTAAAAATATATCTTGTACCTCTTCTTGTAATGTTTATATGGCATTGGGCAATAATTACAAAAATAACAAATTAATTAATTAAACCCCTATCTATTATATATTATCTTAAAATAGCATATAACATTTCTCTTGTATTTTCCAGTAGATGACTTGTATATTGAAGAGTAATTATCACAGCAGGGAAAACACACCAAATAAAATTGGATGTTGGTACCACCTTTAACAAAAATGATTCCAGAGAGCCTGTCACAACAGGGCATTTATCCCTGATTATGGTCCCTGCGTACTGCCATGGTATGAATAAATTATGGTAGAATAAAAGTTTCCACTGCTGACTGCAGTACTTCGTACACTCTTTCAGCTTTCTTGGCAGTCCCTCTCCCCACCCCCTTCTTTTACGCTTCCCTGGTACTTTTGTCTTCCTTCAGTCAATACCAGTGGTTCAAGTGACAAATAAAATTTCTATCTCTCACTACTTTTCTTGACTACAGGTTGGAACAAGTGAACCATTAGTCACTTCATGAAATCCTCCTTTGTGCGACCAGGCTGAGAACAGTTCCACCTTTATGCATATTTTATGCACATTTACGGGCTGCATTTCACAGTGCTGTATTTAGTTCCATTACAGTTTTCCATCACACTGCTCTTCTATTATGGCATTAATTATGCATTGTTTTTACTTTATCTTACAGTATATTTTTACATTATTTTCTTAGTTGCATTTTTATAATGCATATAAAGTTAATTTGTACCACTAAGGCGAATGTCATCCTCGCACTTTACATTACCCAAGTCGTTCTTTTCCAAATGCTTTTGTCTGGGTACCTCTTGAATCCCCTTTTTAAAAAGAACCAACATTAAAAAGTCTGAGGCACTAAATAAGTCATAAGCAAAGGGAATTTTTGTGAGAACACAAGAGCATTTTTAGGAGGATGAGCTTCTACTATCACTGTTCCAGGTCATATGAAGCAGTCATGTTGCAAGTGGGCCACAGTCAACCTGAACGATGTGGTGAAAGAACAGCTGATGAAAGTGACTCAATGAAAATAGCAAACAGAATTAGACTTTATTTATCAATATAGCAATATAAAGGCTTTTCTCACCACAGATAGTTTTGATTTCCCCCCATGTGGTGATGTGCAGTGAGTGCCCCTGAGTGATGAGCCCCTGAGTTGTCAACAGCTACTTGAATGAGTTGTCACTTACGGGTTTTTCCACAGGTAATTTAGGGCATTGAGAGGATAATCCTGTTGCCTCTGGAATTAATCTATAACAGAAAACACTAGGGTTTTTTTTAAAGTGCTAATAGAAGTGTTACGTATCCTGAATAATAGTAATGCAGGTAACAGTGAAATGTTATCATCATGAGTTGTTGTGTTATGTTGTGAGTTCCTGCAAAAATGATAAAACTGTTAAGCTTGTATAGGAGATAGACTTCTATCTAATATCTTCATTATACTACCCTAAGAAAAAAACAGAAAAACTGATTTTTGTGTGGTATTTTGAGGCTCTGGTGAAACTTACTTAAGTAACATCACCCCAGACTTTGGAACTGGAATTGTGGCTATGAATCTGCAAGTGTCACCACATACTGACTGTATTGTCCTGGAGGTAATTTGAGTGTTGCTATCTGTGTTCCACTCAAGCTAGTGAGTCCCAGCAGAAGCCAGACTGAACAATTTCTAGGCCATGTTAGAATCATGGTCTACAAAGTGTACTGGTGAGAATATTGCTACAGTCTGGGTGACATTACCCAGGAATATTAAGTGATTTCACCACAAGGCCAATGATGTTTCTGAGGGCATAGTGGGCATGGATGGCAAACTTGCTCTTGAGATCTGAGTTCACATCTGCCAGGTGTGCAGGTGGTGAAGATGAAGATGAACCCAGCAACAGAATTCATCTGCAACTTAAGGTTGTCTCTGCTCAAGGAGTACAGCTCAGCCCTGGTAGTGGGAAGTTACTGCAAAGTAACTGCAAGTTTGTTGCCATACAGTTTGGAAAACAGTGTGGACAGCCCAAATTTTACAAGCCTCCTTATAACTGAGGTTCAATGAAATAACCTTATGAAGGCCTACCTTCTAGTTAATGTGGAGACTTGATTCATTGTTTATTTTAAATGTCACGTACCAGTTGTTCTTAATTATTAGCGGGGAGATTTATTCAAATTGGGCTTGATTTAAAAGGTACTAGAAAATTGGCCAAGTCTCTATTAAAGATGGGTAAGAAATTCTGCAGTATTGGTAGAACCAGAAGAAAAAAGTGTTAATTGATAAAAGTTTTGATTATGTCTTCCCACCTTATTTCTAGAACTTCCAGCTCTTTGCATTTATTAGTTTATAAATTCTGTTTAAAAATTTAACAAATAGGTTAACAAAGCTGAGTGAGATTTTATATTTGATTGCTAAATATCTGCAGATCCCAGAAACTGTGACTGCTAACAGCTTTTGAAAATCAGATCATGCTAGATTTCCTATTGAGCTTTTCCATGTATTTTCTCCTGTTTTTAGAGGGCAGAATCAATCTTGTGAATCTGACAGTTGGGTGAGGACAGGCATTTTGAAGTGATTTGCCCATTCAAAACAAAGACTGAAAAAGGAATGCAAAGGGAAAAGGTTGTTTTGTCCTTTGTTGCTGTTTTTAAGAGCATAAGAATTCTTTTGCCTCTGTCATGCTGCTTTTCTAGCTGCAAGCACAGCTGGAGTTCTAGCTACCTTTCCTATCTGAACACTGGCTCCTCTTTCCTATCTTATTTAGGGTGGGCAGGAAAGGAAAAATACCTAAATGTAAGCAGAGAAATATTTAAAGATAGCAGGTAAAGTGATTGTGAATGTACTTTCTCCCTCATTAGATTTGCCATTTGCATCCTTTACTTAATTATAAGTGTCGTGTTGAACATCTATCCTGTTGTTCCTGCTTCAGTGATATTATTCATTCCTGGCATTTCTATGGCAAAATAAAAATCATAAATCTTCCTGACAGAAAAATTCTGGCAATTTGTTCTAAAGTCACACTTCCTTCTTTTATACATAGGCACTGAGCTAGTTCAACCCAAATTATGGCCCATGCACAGGCTACATGAGTTCTTTCTCCTTCCATACTCTCTTGTCCCCCATTCCTTGTCTGTGTTTGCCCTGGTCAGGGCCACAGTGCGATAGCAGGTGTGGTGAAGAGGAAGGGAGGGATGTTTAGTCATGGCTGGGAGCCCAGATGTGTTTGGTAGAGCGTTAATACGTGGAGCGCCGAGATCAACTCATCACTGACTCCCTTTGCTCACTGTCCCTGCGTGTTGGTATGAGGTTGTGCCTCTCCTCTGGTGAGGAGGTAGCGGAGAGGAGGTGAGAGTAAAGCCCAGTTAGTGTACTGGTGGAAGCAGGTCTTGGCTGGCTTTGAGGAAGCCTCTGAGGAAGCCCAATGGCAAACAAAATCCAGGGCAAGCAAGTGCCACAGTAAAAAAAACAAAAAAAACCAGGTACCAGTATAGGTTGAGGACTGACCTGTTGGGAAGCAGCATAGGGGAAAGAGACCTGGGAGCCCTGGTGGCCAGCAGGATGGCGATGACCATGAGCCAGCAATGTGCCCTTGTGGCCAGGAAGGCCAATGGCATCCTGGGGTGTGGTTAATAGGTATAGAGAGGTTCTCCTCCCCCTGTGCTCTACCCTGGTGAGGCCGCATCTGGAATATTGTGTCCAGTTCTGGGCCCCTCAGTTCTAGAAGGACAGGGAATTGCTTGAGAGAATCCAGCACAGAGCCACAAAGATAATGGAGGGAGTGGAACAGCTTCCTGCTGAGGAAGGGCTGAGGGAGCTGGGTCTCTTCAGCTTGGAGAAGAGGAGGCTGAGGGGTGACCTCATTAGTGTTTATAAATATGTAAAGGGCGAGTGTCAGGAGGATGGAGCCAGGCTCTGCTCAGTGATGTCCAGTGATAGGACAAGGGGCAATGGGTGCAAGCTGGAACATGGGAGGGTCCATGTAAACGGAAGGAGAAGCTTTGTCACAATGAGGGTGACAGAACTGGAAAAGGCTGCCCAGGGAGGTTGTGGAGTCTCTCTCTCTGGAGGCATTCCAAATCCACCTGGACACATTCTTGTGTGACCTGCTCTAGGTGATCCTGCTCTGGCAAGGATGATCTTTCAAGGTCCCTTCCAGCCCCTGTGATTGTGTAAAGCATGAGGGCTTTTCTCCAGGTGCCGTGCCAGGGTGAGGTGGTACTACTGCTGCTGGTGAAACACTGAGGTTTCCTCCTCTGCTCTGTCCTGTGATAACAGCTCTGGTCGCTGCTCACATCCGTGCTGGAGGCAGACCAGAAATGATGAGTTGTTCCATCAATTTACTAAAAATAATGGGTGCAGCTACTGCAACAATAAGCTGAGAGTAGTACATTAGGCAGAAATCACTTTTTGAAGAAGGATCATATAAAACAGCATTATGTTCGTTGATAATGAGGTAGTTATTTAGGATTCACATTCCTTTTAAAATAATTAATTATATTGCAAATAGTAGTTCTTGATGCATCATTTTAAATTACTCATATGAATTAGTATATATCATTAAAATGGAAATAAATATAGAACTTTAATAGTTGTGAAATAAACCTAGGTTATATATTTATGCCTTGTGAATATAATAAAAAACAAGGAAAAATAATTTCATATGAAAATCTGGGTAGCTGAGAGGCATTTACTAAAACTAATATTATCTTAGTTAACTTTCAAATACAAAAAAGGCCTAGGTAAATAACTCTGTGAAATCTGAAGTATAATTTATAATGAATTTGTACTAATGATATGTAATGTGCCTTGTTAAAACGAAAGCTTTATTGAGAATAAATGTTACTCATTTACTTCAAAGGGAGTTACCAGACATACGTAATTTGACAGTAATTTTAAAAATAGAACAATATTGACTAATAAATGCATGATTTACAAATTTCCCTTATGAAAATGAGATGCACAGAGTATAAAATTTTATTGAAATGTATAGTATTAAAAAAAAAAATCTCCACTTGAGGATATTTTAGCTGCAAAACAACTAAAAAAGAAATTCCCGTAAACCTTTTCTGTGATGAATTCTTAAATAATATGAACTGCCACTTAAATCAACAGATGCATAATTTTAATGAAATGTTAACTGCTCTATGACACTATAAGCTATAGCTTTCTGGAATTGTTCAGAAATCAGTATTTTAAGTTAATTTTGTATGGCCAAAACATGCATAGGTCCTGATTCCATAGAGTGCTGTCAAATAATTTAAGCAAAAGCAGGCTTGTGCCCCATGTATATATTGTTCCTAAATTTTATATATAAAACATTAATATTAGCATTAGATCTGTTTGGGTTCATTAAGAGAAAAATGCAGCAGAAAGAAATACATTTTCTAAACCAGTCATTGTTTCTAATGAATGTGTAATTAGTTTTACTGTAATAAAGTGAAAAAAATCTATCCTGTAGATAGTTTTTCCTCAGACTTTCTTCACAGGCATGAAACTCCTACTTTAGTAGGGCATCTTCTAAAATATTTTCCCACAGTAGACTTCTTCACATTTTAAAGAGGAACCATTCAATCATCCTTATGGCTTGCTATATAAAGGTTTGTTCCATTGTTAAGGCACCTAGAGAACTTTGCTCGTATTACTTGTTATGAGGGGAATGCTGGCTTTTTGTTTTTTTGTTTTATTTAAAGTGTCTCAATGTTTAGTTCATCATTTCTGTTTAGAATTCACAAAATGGGAGGTCTCGCACAGCAACATATTGGCATGTCTTGTTTAATTTACATTAAAGAATCTTTAGCCAAACAAAATCACCATCTCCTGCTTTGGATGAGATCTCCACCTCCTCTTCTCCAAGCTGAAGAGACGCAGCTCCCTCAGCCTTTCCTCATAAGGGAGATGTTCCCCTCCATCATCTTTGCGTCTCTGTGCTGAACTCACTCAAGCAGTTCCCTGTCCTTCTTGAACTGAGGGGCCCAGAACTGGACACAATATTCCAGATGCGGCCTCACCAGGGCAGAGTACAGGGGGAGGAGAACCTCTCTATACCTATTAACCACACCCCTTCTGATATACCCCAGGATGCCTTTGGCCTTCCTGGCCACAAAGGCACATTGCTGCCTCATGGTCATCCTGCTGGCCACCAGGACTCCCAGGTCTCTTTCCCCTATGCTGCTTCCCATCAGGTCAGTTCCCAACCTATACCAGTATATTTTATCCATTTAATAGGAAATCCTCCAGTACATTTACTTTTTAAGATGTGATTGTTATAAGCTGGCTTCCTGGGATGTCCAAGGCATTGCACTCACATCTGTAAAGTGTACTGATGTTTGCAGCTTTTGCAGATGGCTAAAGGGCATGGTGGTGTTTCTCTGATGGTGGGCTTTTTTTTGTAGGAAGTTGTCAAGGTTGGTAGGAATCACATTACATCAGCTCTTTTCTGCAGGGGCACCTAGAGAAACTCTTACAATAAACCTACCTGCACTGAAATGAAGATTTGGAACTTTATAATCTGTTCTATAGCTGATGTCCTAGGGCAGTACCTTGATTTGATCATTGAAAACTGACTCCAGTGGATTAGATCCATTCTCCAGTGAGTGGAGATGCACAAATAATGAGAACGAGCTCATCCAAAGGAGGAACTTTGCTGCTAAAAGGATAGTTATATCACTATAAATGTTAGCAAAGGTGAGGCAGCTCTACTGTCTCATCCAGTTCACTAACACATACTAGTTACTATGGGATATTTGACACGGAAGTCTTTCTTTATCAAAGATGAAGACTTAGGAGAAAGGTGAT
Source organism: Actenoides lindsayi (assembly GCA_025331215.1). Classification (NCBI taxonomy): domain Eukaryota; kingdom Metazoa; phylum Chordata; class Aves; order Coraciiformes; family Alcedinidae; genus Actenoides; species Actenoides lindsayi. Next base: position 80,502 of record WTSP01000589.1, read on the forward strand.
ACCTTAGTTTCTGCCCCATGCAGTGAGATGAACAATGAAATGTATCTGGCCTGGATCATACCAGGAGAGGGATAAAGTTTCCTGTTTACCTAAGAGCCACATTCCTGCCTGCCTTTACATATTTTTGTACATGGACCCTTGAACTTTTTGGTCCCGGTGTAGTTGTACTTGCTCCTTCCTAAGGGCTTTGGCAAAGGCTGAAGAAAGTTCGTATTATTATGGCAGTATTGCTGTGTCTAAGTCTGAGCAGCAGAAGCACTTCCCTCCTCTCAGTGACAGCCCTTCTCCCACACCAAGGATTTTGGTTGCAGCAGTTGAATGGCATCTTCGAGTCATGTCAACTGCCTTGTCTATGCAGTACTTGTGTGACACACCAATGAGGTCAGAGGAAGGGAAAGTAAGGGACAACATGAGCGTTTTGTTAGATGAGTTCCTATTGTGGGGTCAGCACCATTTGTATGGGCAAACTACCCAATTCTTTTCCTGTGCATATGTCCATTCCAAAGAAGACCAGCACTGTTCAAGGGAAAAGCCTCTGATTGCTGCATATCAGCAAGCTGACTTTTCAGTAGTGATACTCTGATGTTGTGCCTTTAACAGGAGTCCGTTCCTAAAGGAGACGTTTTCTTACCTTCCATATCTTGTGAGAAGTGATCTGCTGTTGTCTGTGAGTTTGTTTTCCCCTCCTCTGGAAGAAAAAGCTATGAGAGATTGTGAGAAGGGTTCATAAACATCTCAGAAATTGCCAAATCTTCTGAACACACCTAGCAGGTAGACTTTGGGATCCTATAGTTTCACTGGTAAGTCCAGAATACCAGTTCACAGTATTTTGATTCCATTCCTGTTGCCTCTGAAAAATAAAACCCTGTAATGTCAGGAGAGTACTGAGAATACAAATCCTGATTCTTTGGGCTACGGGGCTGTCAGAGATAATCCCCTTTTTTTAAATTATTATTACTATTATTATTATTATTATTATTTTAATTTTTTGTTATTCCTTCAACTTTTGGATACTTTGTTATTCATTTTATTCTTCTTCACTTCTTTATATGCTCCAGGCTAAAGAGAAAGCATGATTAGTACCTGCACCGTCTTGTATACTGTCAGCTTAGGATGGCTGCAGACCTTTTCAGCTAATCAGCACTTGTGTCAACTAATGCAAGTGCAACACTAAGCATGTTCTGATCATCCTCCAGAGAAATGACATTTCATCTCTAGATGTACACTGAGAAATCCAAGATGTTTCTATCATTGGACTGAACACTGGGTGAATATCACGAAAACCAACTGAATTCAAAAGGTCAAATTAGACAATTCTGAGGTGACCAGATGTGAATGCGTAAGATACTTCATGTGCACATTTTAGATTTGCGTTGAGAGTTGCATTTCTGAAAGAGTCTGGTCAGTGTTGTTATGCAAATTCAAATATAAATCACCAGAAGACCAAAAACCAAGCAAATCTGAACCCTCAGTAATACGTTTATTGCACATTAGGTGAGTCAAAGTGAAGTCCAGAGACTTAAACTTTTGTGGCATAAAACCCTAATTAGAAGATAATTCTCAAATGCTATGACCTGATAAGAAATACTGAGATTTTTTTGAATGACTTTTTTTTCAGTTAATAGCAAATTATCTGAGGAAAAACACTTAGATGGCATGTTTTACTGAGTGAAATGCTTCTCTAATGAATGCATACCATTCTCATAGCCATTGACCACAGATGTCAGTGTAGTAATGTCAAGGCATCTGCAGGCTTCTGTATATATTGGGATAAACAGAACTCTATTCCATTAAACAAAGTGCTGGGAAAAGCAGTGTATTTTTATTGTGGGATTAGAAAAAGATTAGTGTTAGTTGATAGAAATATTGTATGATGAGGTGAGAATGTTGTCTAAGTGAAAAATCCTGAAAGAAGGATTACATTCTCATCCCAACAGTTCAAAACCTCTCAGATACACTGTATTTTCACTAGTGCTGCAGCTATAAAACGTTCTGGGTATCCATGTTGACTGCACTGATAACAACTAACACAACAACTTTGCAAGTGTCCTTTGGATTCATTGATGTCAATGCTGCAGTGTATCAATTCCTAACCAGTTGGACTCTACTGCAATTCACAAGTCAAAAAAGTTGTGGCACTTCTCACTGCTGCACTCTGCAGTTAACAAGTTTCTTGACTATACAGAATCAATCAGAGATCCCAATAAGAAAAAAGTTTTTTGGATTATATTAATTTAATTTCATAGTTCCTGCATTGGAAGTAGACTCAGTTTGATAGTTTGTAAAGATAAAATACAGAGAACAAAAATTCATGTAAGTAGAAATCTAAATATAGCAAATGGTCCCATATTTATATCTCAGTAGTCAGAACACAGATAAACATCCTTGGTGAAAACACATCAGTGCTTCCAATTAAGGTAATATAATTGCATGCTTTGAAGTGGAACAATGGAAAATTCTGACAATCCATTGTATTAATATGAGGCACAGACTTCAGAGACGTATAAAAATAACATTTAATCTGTATAAAGCATCTGCTACTATATACTTCTGGTATAACATTTGTGTATTTTGTGTAAACAGACACATTAGATTAATAAATAGATACCTAACTAGGAAAACATATATGATATGAAATCTGGTGTAATCTTTCAATGTTTTCCAGAGCTCATAGCTTTGAAAAAGTCTAAAGTTTTTACACATTAAATTTAAATGCAGTTTTAGTAGATACAGGTGCTATAATGAAAACTAAGGCCCTTTACCAAAGGAGGAGTCAACACTCCCATGGCCATAACTGGCAGAATTGTTACAAAATGAAAAGTCAATCTTTATGTCCATTTAGTCCTTGTAAATTCCTCCTGGACTACCAGCAAAGATGAAAATTGTCCTAGTTGGTGTTCTGACACTGATATTTTTTCATTTGGTGTATAATGTGGCCATCATCTTATTGTAGACAGGTACAAATATAAGACCTGTTTGCTTATATATAGGCTTTTCTGCTTGCTGTACACTGCAAAAGTCTTTTAAGGTGCTAGTGCAGTATTGCGACTCTCTTTCGAGGTCACAAAATGTTGCTACCCCTGGTAGAGAAATAAAGTTTCTCAAAAAGAAAGACAGAATGCATATTATATTTATTTATTACCAAAATGCCTGCTGTTTAGCCATGGATCAGGACTTTGCCTGTGCTGAATTTTGTGAATCTACAGTTCGTGGGAATACCCTGAAGTGAGCCACAGATCCTGTGACAGAGAAGGGTAAAAGAAAAAACCTCTTTTCAGTGCTAACCTTTTGCTAAGATCTCTCTTAGCAACAACAGCTGGGTAGTCCTTGATAGTAAATGGAACAGTGACCAGCTTGAGTCACATCTGAGTGGGGATCTTGCTTGTGAAAGTATCTGTACAGGCTGATTCCTTATGTAGGCAGAGGCGGGAACTGTCACATTCTCAGTTTGGTCAAGCTGACCATATCCCAGAATGGTGGTGAGGGAGCACAGTGGCTCTGTGATACAGCAGAGCCTAGATAGCTTAGAATAAGTTACATATGGAAATATTCCATATGTATAAAGTGAATAAATAAGAGGCGTAAATCTGTGTTCAACTGAAATTTCTCAATAGCAGTTGTACTTATTGGTAAATAAAGATCATCAATGTTTCATCAATTATACCAATGGTTGACAGCATCAATCAATTACTGGTGCTTTTTCTCATCATAGCACATGCTTGTTTATTTATTTATTGTTCTTATTTCTCATTTATTTATTTCTTTATTTTTCTTAGTTGGAAATTTCTGGTAGAGAATTCTTCAGTCAGAATCACCAAAATGGGTGTTTATATTTCAGCCTGTGCTCATGGGACTTGTTTGCCTGGATTATAAACTTGAGATCTTATAAATTAAACATCTCCAGCTAAAACCAGCTGTTTTGGCATAAATATTTATTTATGGACAGGTTTACATTAGCTGTTTTTAAAGGATAGGAGCTACAGTTAACTTCTTCAGGTGCAGTCCTGCAATAAACTTCTGTACAGCCAGCACTGATTTGCTTGCAGTGACTTTCCATGGGAAGAAGGAGGCAGCTTCCTAACAAAAATGAGTAATTGCTGTTTACTCTGTCTCTTTAACAGCCTGACCACTGAAGCAGCTTGTCTAAAATACCATGCAGTCAGAAGTGGTGAATCACGGAATGGTAGGAGTTGGAAAGGACCTCTGGAGTCCAAACTGAGCCAGAACTCAACTCCAGGTGTGCAGATTTCATATCAGGAAGGCAGAGGGAGATGAAGTGGGTTCACCCACAAAAGGGCTCATTTAAATCAATGATCCTGCTTCTAAAGGGCATAACATACGTTCTTTACGGCAGCGCAGAGCAAAGGGGAAAGGGCATGTAAAATACTGTCTCTTGAATTTGGAAATGTTTTGGTCCCTCTTAGGACTTAATGGCAGGTTACAAAAAGGGCAGGGCACAGAATCGGAGCTAAGGGTTGACACTGACACCTGCAATTGCCTGTGTTTGCTGCTTCCCATGCCTGGGATTTGAGAGCATGGCCATCCACCAGCGTTCACTGCATAGCTAGCCACCTTCTGAGGGTGCAGGGAAAAGGGACACGGTATGCTGGTCTGGCTGTGCCAACCCCACACGTGTCTTTTCCACAGACAGCGTTGGCATTTTTGGCTAAGAGCCTGGAGCAAGTTTCAAAGCTGAATGGTTTTGGGTGTTTCCACACTCCTTCCTTGAAAGGGTGCTCTGAAGTGAAGTGTTTGAATAAACCAAAGGCTTTGTGAGTGAGGATAAATGGAATGGGAATACTCTATACTGGGATGTAAAGAGTGAAAGACAACAACATCAGTGGCTGCTGTTGCTGGTTGGTGGGCTGCAGAAGCTTCTGTTGCCCTTGTGGCTATCTCTGCCCCTGCTTTTGTGTGTCACAGTTGCAATGTACTGCCACAATTATGAGTTGCCTTTGCTTTTTGTTCAGGTTTTATTAATGTAAGAGGATTTTTACTAAAGCTAGGGTGGATTTTGTTACTGATATATACATCAGCTGTATTCTAAAGCATAAAATCCTTGCAGCACCTGAACTGGCCTGGCCTGAAGGTACAAAGCAAAGACACTGTCATGATATACTTTTAGGATGGACTTCTCTACATCTCCTCCTTCTTTGTAAGTATTTCTCTTGCCAGCTAGTAGCTGTTGATGGCTGTGTAAATTTACTCAATTTTTTCACGTGATCTAATACCACTGTAGCTGAGGGAAGATGCAATTGCACAGTTTGCCTGTAATTTGAACAATATGTTCTTCCGGTCTGATAGAACTGTGGAATAATGCAGGTTGGAAGGGACCTCATCAGGTCTCTAGACCATCTGCCAGCACAGAGCAGGGCCAGGTGGAGGTCAGACAAGATTGCTTAGGGCTTTGTTCAGCTGGTCCTTGAAAAATTCCAAGGAAGGAGACTGCACAACGTCTTGGGTCCCTGCTCCACTGCTTGGATGGCCTGTGGTGCTCCCAGTAAGCACCAAACCTACCTGCACAGTGAGTCTGGTGGCAGGTAGGTGCCCCTTTCCCTGCAGGAGGAGGTCTCCCACTACTGCCTGGTGGTGCTGCTGCTCCAAAGAGAGGTTTCTTCCCCTTGTGTGCTATCAGGGAACCCATTTTGCAATTGCAGATCTGCAGGTGAAGGAGCCTTCTGCCCGTTGCCAGAAGTTGCAAGCCCTCAGCCTTCCCTATCTTGGGAGTGAAAAATATCCCTTTATTTTTTTTGTTGTTGTTCTTGCAGCTTCTATGTATTTTTCAGGAATTTTTAGAGTTTGTGAAAAGGCCATAACTGAACAACCCAGTAATGAATTCCTGGGGCAATAGTATCTTTCCTTTCCCCATTGTTACTGCATTTCAATCCTGATCTTCAAAAATTGTACCTTGTGGGTTAAGACAGCAGTTCAGAGTCTTTGGCCCTAGGACAGCACTGTCATGACAGAGGCTTATCATATAGCGCATACGTGTCAGCCGTTCAGAATGTGTTTAAACACAGGCTCCTGCTACATTGCATAGAAAACGCCTGGGGGGGGATAGTGATTGTTCACTACTCAGTTTTACAATACAGGGGTAGTTTTTTTCAGCAGCTGCTCTCTGCAGAAAAAGAGAATACAGAATTTTAAAGAGAAAGCACTCGCAAGGCACAATTCTTTATCGTATTTTGTCAGTGCCACCCTGCCATACCAAAACCTCTGAATTTAGGACAATGAGAAATGGGGATTTGTTATTTTTCTTTTCTCCGCTGTGTACTTTTCAGATAGTTAGGTAACAACCTTGAGCATTAAAAACCCAGTACTGGAGCCTAAGTGAAGTTATGCTTGAAGTTTGGAGTGCCACCCCTTAAAGTTAATAGAATTACTTCATGTACACTTCATTTGAAGTAAAATGATAATCTTATTTTTATCAGAAGTAATTACATGACAATAAACCCATAGCTCAGAAATGAGATAGGTCTTGGGAATATGTAGCAAAATATTGGAAATATCATTAATTAGAAAATAATTTTCAGTGAAAAAAAAAAAAATCTACTAAGAAACATCTTTTACCATTGGGCAAAAGGAATAAATGTGAGTAAGGTGTCTTCTTCAGCAGCTATTTCCTGTGAACACAAGACAATAATGTGAATGCAGGAAAGAAATTATTTTTAAGTACCTTTGCTATACCACTTGCCAAAAGCTCCCAACTACTAGTATTACTTTGCTGTTTAAGGAGACTATTTAAAATATATGTCAAGAAAGAAGTGTTAGGCATAATAGCCAGAGCTGTCTGTTACTGTATAAAAGACTGTTTGCTGCATTGCTGTTGAATTTGGGTCATCAAGCATCTTAATGTTGTTACAGAAACAAAAATACTCTGTGTTCAAAAGTCTATATTCACAAATTTCTCTTACCTTGTATTTGTACGTTACTCTCAGCTTTTGAGCCAAGAAACTTAATAGATTTTTATATTCTTTCTTAAATAACAGACTTAATTAACTTTAGTTGACTTCACCTGAAAACTTCATTGAATTCTGCTAAGCTTCTGTCCTTCAGACAAAAGGACACCTCTATTTTTAACTGTCAGTTGATCCATTAATAAGAGTGAATAAAGTCCTGCTTCTCAGTTCAGCTTCACAGCAGGCTTTTTTTTTTCTTTTTTTTTTTTTTTTTTTTTTTTTTACAAATCAGCCATTTTACTAGGAAAATTATGTGTTAAAAATACTTAGGGAAATGAATGTATAATAGAAATGACCTGTGTTTGAAGGGGAGCATGGAAGAAAGCACTGTTTATTAGAGAGGACTTACTAGCTATTAATCAAAAACAAAATCATAGAGCTTCCAAAAATGAATATTGGGGTACTTGACATTTTGTTTCTTGTCTCCTCCTGAGGTATTTTTGTACCACTTCCTTTCCTTCTTGAATAATATAATCTTTATTTCCTTTACAAAATACTTTCATTGTTTTCCAATGTACTTAATTTTAAGAATGGAAACGTGACCCAAGAAGAATATTGTTGTCTGGCAAGATAAAACACAATGCATTCCTGTGCTATCTTTCCCTTGCTCTGTCCCTGTTTCTAGGCAGTTATTTGTGGTCCTTTCAGCCCTGTAAGCAGTGAGGCATTGGAGGAAGAACAACAACAAAAATACTTTAGTTGCAGAGAATAAATACCGTAAATAAGATCACAAGTGGGATCAAAGGTGGCAACAGTTTCACCATCCATAAGTTTTTTTTTAAAAAAAAAAGGAATACAAAAAGACACGAAATGAACAGTCTCCACCAGAAAATGGATGGAGAAAATTCCAACTATTTCTCTCTCTGGTATTAAGGTCAAGCAGATAATGTGTGTTTTAATGCTCCATCTTCTCATAGTCAGAACTTGCTCTACCTGCTGCTATTGGGCACTGGTTAACTTCATTCTCCATTTTATTAACTTGTCCTTACCATAAACTACTAAACTTGGCTTACAGTGAACTTTTCTGTGAATCTTATCAAAGTCCAGGGCCTGAAGTCAGAGATATCTCTTATTCCTTTCCACAAACTATTCCTACGTACTACAGGGTGTATTAAGAGGAAGTCTGTCAGCAGTAATCTCATATTACCTCCACTAGATATTTTTTTTTTCATATCCTCACTGTCTTTACTTTTCTCTGTGGTCAACACACATGTGTCTGCAGCAGTATTTGTCAGGTCCTGCTAAGTGGGTGGCTGGGCCAGTTGCATCCTGATGAACGTGCAGGGAGAGCAGAGAGGTCAGCCACAGGGTTGTTTTGCAGAGCAAGCAGCACAGACAGGGCCAGATTGCTGTACAGACAGAGGATTAACTATGTGAAAATACAATTTAGACAAGACCCTTGACAAATTTTATGAAAATGATCTGCAGCAAGGAATTTGAGGAGGCACTCAGTGCTGCAGTCAGCACTAAATCCCTTGTATTTTACAACCCAATAATCAACCTGCTGCTGTGATTATCAGAGTGGAAGAGGATGAGTGGTAAGAGTAAGTGGCTGTTGGTATGGTGCCCAGACCTAGCAGGGCCCTGAAGCAGCTCTGGCAGGAAGCTATCCCCATTTGACATCCTTGCAGTCTAAGCAGACAATGAAAATTTTGGGAAGAAGAGATGCATATAGAAGGTCTTAATTCATTTGCTTTTGTCCTATATTTGTTCTGATCAGAATCCTTTCATCACTCTTTTTTTTCTACTGTCCCAAAGCCAATGAAAAGATGATAATGCCAGGAGACATAGTAGAACATCGTCACCTGAGAAAAATGTCATCTAACAGTCTGAAGCTTTACCAGCATTGATTAGCTCTCACAGACACAATTGTTACCAACTAGTAGGGCTGCGAACAGTTTCAGTAAAATATCTTTAAGAAAATGCCATAATTTATCTTTTATTTTCCCTTCTTTTATTTTCTTTAGAAGAAGTCCCATTTCTCCATGGCAGGAGACAAAGTTTTCTGGTACATTAAAAAGCCTGCATCTGTAAAATCAGCAACAATGGAGAACTTAGGTGAAAATATGACCAAACTTGCTTTTTCAACTTTTTTTAATGGATTTATTTATTTTTTCTCCAGTACCTTTTCAGTTTGTGGGAGCTCTTCGGCTTTTTTAATAAACCAGATACTCCTGGGAAGGTATGGGTGGGAATTCATCCATTATGAAGTGCCTACACAATTACTACACCAAGAGCATGCCTGAAATTCAAGACCAGCCCAGTCATTCTTGTGCTTTTCACTGTATCCTGCCTGAATTGCTGTGGTCTCATGAGCTTGTAGACACTCCAAACCTGCAAAGAGGGCAGGCAGTGTCCCGAAGAACTGGCCATTACATAGCAATGGCATGAACATTTTCCAAGCCAAATGAGATATTAAATAATACAGATATTGGGTAAGTTCAGTCCTTTCAGCTTGACTGCAAAAAAGAGAGATGAGGATGGGAAATGTTCCTTGTTCTGTAACTGATGTGTTGCCCTTCCAAAGGTGGCAGTGTATTATAAAGAAGGACAGCTGAGGGTAACCTGCTTTTAAGCTCTTAAGTGACTGTCTTCCCAGGATGAAACTGAAGTTAGCAACCCAAGTCTATTGTCTACTGTATCCTTAACTCTGTTTTCATTTCCTACATGCAGTTTTTAGTGAGCCCAGGTCATCTGGACTGAAGGATCCAGTTTGGAGGAGTCACTCTTGTTGATACCTGTTGCTTTCATCCTTATCTGTTGAGATCTTTGCTCTAAGATATCAGTAATCACAAGTTATTCAATAACAGCCCCCAGAAAATCACATTTCATATGGATAAGAAAAGATCATTACTGTAGGCACCTTTCAAGGCTAGAAAGGTTAGACATGCTCTTTCATTGGCATAGGAGAAGGGGAGTGAAGGGAAGGAATAAATGTGTTCAAGGGACAGGCTACTCTGTGCACAAGGTGGAATTCCAGGGTTTCCTTTGGAGTTATCTAATGCAGCCTTTCAGTGGTTTGTTTGTAATGAGATTCAGCTTCTCAGATTCTAGGAAAAATTGAACTCTTGCTCTTCAGTGACTTCAAAAAGATTTAAGGATCACTGATCAATTGCCTTGCTTTCTTGTACATGAGGAGGAGGAGATCTGATTGATGACCTATGACACAAGCTTCACCTGTCAACAGGAGTCTACATACCAGCTGAATACTATGATGGCAAGTTAACAAAGCATTTTGTACAGCCCTTATTGAAAAAGCCTATGTGGTATGGAGGTCAGTTTAGCAAATGCAGATACACAGTTATTTTTAATTACACATAAGTTTTTCTTCTCTGAAATAGCAGAGAGGATTGGTAGGGAGTTTTGCCATCAAGTCTGGATAGTGGACACACTTGTTGTTGATTCTTTTATTGGCCTGGATATTTTTCCAGTATGAATCCTTTTAGAGCTCCAAACTTGATTTTTTTTTAATTTATTTTTTTTTAAGATGAATGTTCTACAACAGGCTCCTCATTTATAAGCCTGAATTCCGTTTTTTATTTAGTGAGGCTAGACAGATTAGACACACATCTGAATGACCTATTATGCATTGGAAGGGCTGCATTTAACTGGAAAAAAAACCCCAAACCAAACAGCTGTTTAATTTATGGATATGCACAACAGAACAAACATTTTCAACATGGCAAACAGAACACTCATCATTCATAGAGTTGGCACCATTTCCTCATGCATCGCACTTGCACTAATCTCTTTCTTTTGGAGTTAATTTAGTGCTTTTGAAAGGTGCTGGATCGTAATCCTGGCGACTGCAGCCCTGCACCCAGCACAGGACCAGGTGTAGTGTAGGCAGCAGGGTGGCAGTGGGGAGCCCCTGTTCTAGCACCAGCACCTACTTGCTCACTGCATCAGGAGGAGGGATCATCAAGGGAGAGAAAATGAGGGTGCCAGTGTCCCATGGCCTGTGTTCTGAGGTTTTTCATCGGTGGTGTTGGTTGGGAGATAGACATCCATCTGGCTACTGGAACTGGGCCCTTCTCAGAAAGATGATAGTGAACACTCAGTAGATAGTAATGGAGCTTTTATCACTACACTGTCTCTTCTGTGAGGAATTTGCTTCTTAAAGGAATAATGTCCCTTTTAATCCATAGATTTCTTATGTGCAGGAATCAAAACAACTAAATGACTGGAAACCTGACCGCATGGTCAGGTAGTCCATGCTTTCAGTTCTATACAGCATTGTGCTGCATTCATTGATCTTTTGCGAGTACCTTTCTGTAGATTATTAGGGAACATCTGTTTAAGTTTTATTATTTTATTTCCTTGTGACACTTTCTTTTTTATTCTCAAAATATTTTCCTTAGGTGCAAGAAAACATCTGTAATGGAGGCTATGATTTTGACAGTATTATTGTTGGTGTTCAGCCTTCTTTTTCCCTTTTTCCTCCTTTTCCCTTTTTCCTCCTCCTTTTCCCTTTTTACTTCTTTTCCCTTTCTTCCTTTTCTCTTTGCTCCTTTTCCCTTTTTACCTCTTTTCCCTTTTCTTTTGTTCTTTCCTTTTTTTTTTCTTATAACAATATGTATCTCATAGAGATTGTAAGATCCCAGAGATGCACATTGAATTAATTTCTGTCTTCTTGGTAGACAAGTTGTAACTCTCTTTCTGAGTATTATGTTACTGCAAGGATGAAGCTGTATTTTAAGGTTGCGAATCCCAGAATTTCATTTAGTCATCTAAAAATCTTAGGCCCAGGCTATTATTTATCTCAAAAGTAGTACCTGAGAATTTCCATTGATTTAAATCAATAAGAAGTCACTGCAAAGGAGGATAGATTTGCTCGGGGCAGTTCATGTATTACAGCATGTTGTACTAATTGGAGTTTCCTAAGGTGTGATGGCTTCATGCCCAGGAACTACATGGCTGTAATCCAGCTGAGAGGTGACACATGTAAATAACCAAAGGCTGGGCTTCATCTGCCAAGATGGGATGAAGCCTTGTAGCAATCAGTGGTAATAGAAACTGCTGCTTATGGATAGTACCATGTATCTTACTGCATCAAGGAATCCAAATATCAAGCTATGTATTGAACTGGCTAATTTGAGTCCAACATTTTCATTCAAATAAGAGTGCACCTTCCTTCATATTCTTCATAATGCTTTCCTCTGCCCTTCCACATTCTTTTTAAGATTCAAATGCAATCAGGTGTTTTTATAAATGACCTGATCTTATCTAAGCACTCTATATACTGGAGATGTGGTACTACATAGGAAAAGCTGAATATCATCATTGTTCTATTGACACATATGTCTAGATAATCTGACAAATTTACCTCAGTGATTGAGAGTAACATAGAAAATCACTGGAGAGGATTGATTCTTGTGGGATGCCACAAATGAACAAAGTAAACCTTCTCATTACTACTGTTTGAGAAGGACTGAAATCCAAGTACTCTTGTCTCCTCATGCAAAAGATACCAAAGGATACTTCTGAGAAACTGTTGAATGCATTTGTATAATAAAGGTTAATATCTTCCACCTATTAACAATTAAAGATAAATCACTATTATTAACAATTAAAGATCCCTCAATAGTTCTAAGTAGTTTCAGTTTCATGGTCCAGCTTCACTCTAGCTTGTTTCAGGTCTAGAATATTAGCAACCCTTTAATTAATTTATAGTTAAATTCTGTCCATCTAATTTTTGAACCTTATAAAGTATATATATAGATTACTGCTAGACTAGTTGAATTGGATTGGATATGCAGCCTGGTCTTATTGGTGAGGCCTGGGAAATTATGGCATATTTGAAGAAGGAAGAGAAAAGTCTCAATTTAATTGGCATGAACTCTCCCACCAGAAATCAAAGGGGTTTCTAGACTTTAACCATCTGCCTATGGCTCTGCCACTTCCCAGCATGTAATATGGTTCCCTAGCCTCTTAGGATCATCAGCCCCATTACTGTTGCACTGCTTGAGTTCTTTATGAAGATAGATATGATGATAGGCCTTGTTATAGTGATTGATTACTCCAATCAGGAATGTCCTAAGGTTGGGATTATTTTTTTTTATTTTTTCTTAGGCTAGGAAAGATACAGCTAAATTCAGAAGTCTTACAATGCAAGATGTGATGAAATGCCAGGACTTAAGGTATACTATTGTTCAGCAGCTCTGCCCAGAGCAGCCCATGAGATCTGGGAAGGCTTTTCAGTGGATGTCATCCTTAACAAGGTGGTAAGTGTGACTCAAGTCCTTGCCATTACTGAGTTGTCCATTTCAAAACGAATCTTTCCTATAATTGATAATGTCTGAAAAGCAGCAGCTGGTATTGCAGAATTTCAAGTCTCGTAAGCTTAGAAAATGATCTAATTATATAAGGTTCTTTCTTGGTATATCTCATCTGGATAGAAGAGGTATTTTTTAAAAGCCAGGTCTTAAAAGATTTCTAGCTTCATTGATGAGGTCCATCAGGTATGTAAAAGCCAAGAAAGTTACTGAACCTCCCAACCCTCTGAGACTAACTCTTCACCAGCTGCAGAGACCCTTAAATACCTGTATCATATGTTGTACTTTATGGGAAAATAGCTAAAGCTTTTATTGCAATCTGAGGGCACTTAACGTCTGGGCAGGGTAACGTAGCCTGTGAATTAGGCTGCCAAGGCTAATTTCTTTCTTTTTCAGCCTTTAATTTTCAGGCAATGCCTGTGTTTCCACTACTCCAGATCAGAATGTGTATTGTTGTTACAAAAATCTGATGAGCAAGTCTTAGGATTCATTGAGGTGAAACGCAAAGCTTCCTTTGATTGCAGTGGATGATCCTCGTTGTGTTTAGAAGGACACAATAGGCTAAAATTCATAAAAGCAATTAATCGAATTTCCTGTATTATATCCTAAATTATTAAATTGATGTAATTTCCTAAATGTAATTTTTTTATTCATTTTTTTCCACCACTTATTGCTGCTAGTCAGCTTCCTGTTCCATGTGGACAAAGAGAAAGGACTGATCCTTTTATTTTTCTGAACAACACAGAATTGCACTGTTTGGATTCACATAAAATGCAAAGGCATTTTAAAAACCTAAAAAATATTGTTTGAACTGGTGTCATTACCTTGGATACTACACTTTTTGCACATTGATTAACATGAAAATCATAAAAAGCTAAATCAACTTCAGCACATTCCTTATTGTGGGAAATTCCCTACTATGTAGTGGGCAGCATTACCTGTTAACATGCAAGTTTTCTGCTTGCTCTACAGATAGAAGTGAATTTCTTATTTTTAAGATGGAATAGTGCCATGAAATCTGATCTCTAACTTCAATAGAAGGGAGAAATGATTAAAAAAAAGTCTCACCCAGATACACACCTGATTAAGATCTTTGGGCATAATCCATTGGGAGTTTTTCATTATTATTTTTTAATGTTTAAAAAACATGAAGTTTAAAATACAGCCTGAAAAAACCCAGACTGGAGAGTGCATTTTTCTTCACTACTGCATTGTAGAAAAAAATTAAGAGAATGGAAACCTTCAGCATAATAATATCTGATAAACTATGAAACTGCATTTATCAAGCAAACTGCAGTTTATAGGAGGCAGACCTAGTTTATGTGTGAGCATAAGGAACTAAGAACAGACTTATGCTTGAACATAAATGAGAATTTAATTGACAACTCCCACAATTATCTGTGTAACAACACAGTCACATAATTAGTATTAAAATAAATGTGCAAGCCAAAGATTATAATAGAAAATGCTCTTTTACTGCAACAAAGACTGGTGGAGGGAAGGTACTGAACTATGGGACTGTGCTTAGTCTGCTCTTTAATCATCCTCAGAAGATATTAATTTTACTCCCAGTGAAACCCAAGTATGGGTTGTTTCAGCAGTGTCAGTGTGGGAAAAGCAGAAGCTGAAGGGCACTTGAAGATGGATGCTAATATGGTAATAATTGTGTAAGCAACCAAATGTCTTCTCTTAATAGAAAGAGCAGATGAACACAGTATGTGCTTCAAATATACCACTTCTCTCAACTTCTGATGGAGTTGCACCACAGATAGCAGTCTGCTAGTGCAAACAAAATAATTGGCAGCCAAACTTGCCCATTTCCATCAGGATCTCCTGTTTCCCACTTCTTAATTCATGTCTACCCTTGACATGCACTAATGCTATTGGAAATAACTGCACATCCACCTGCCAGTCTCACTGAGAAGGAATTTTTGCCATTCTAATTGAGAAGGAAGCTCTTAGCTTAATTATAGGAAGGAAAATATCCAGTTATTTTAAGATCAGTCAAGAAATTGTCATCTTGCTGCTGATTTCTACTCTCCACATAATTGGTATATAATGCTTCCATGTTGTGAGGGCTTGCAATGGTCCTGGAGATATCATCCATCCTAAAGGTGAAAGTTAGTAGGATATAGTGTTAGAGGAGATAAGAATGAATCCCTTATCTATAAAGAAGTGCTACATAGGTATAACATGGATACTTTGATATGTTCACCGTATAAACTCATACCTTGTATCACTTTATCACTGATACTCCTTGCACCTAGATCACTTAGGGCTGCAACATGTTAAGTCACCACCTATGTCACTGTTACTATCCTCAAGCTAAGTGAAACATTCTAGGGAATATCTATCATGATAAAGTCTAGGTGCAAAAAAAGCATGGAATTTCATAAAGGTGTCACTGGTCACTGTTCTTAGGTTCTGTGCTTTTGCTTATTTTGTTTCTGCTTACTTATTTCCTGACCTTTCCTTTTATTTTTTTTGCCTACTGGTATGTCATTAGGTTATTGAAGTTGGAGAGCACATCATCATGGGAGATGCAAAATGCCAGGGGGGAAGAGTAAAAAAGAGCTTCTGAACAATTCGGTTCTAATTCCATACTAAATGTTCAGATTTTACCCACCAAACTTTGTTTTCTAAACATTGAGCCAGAATTCCTATATTTTTCAAAGGACAAATACATTCTTCCTCATCCTAGCAAAGCTGATCACCCTCTTCCTTTCTTTTTTAAATAAAGTGGAGCACCTGCCATAGTATTAAAATTAATTGAAGCTAACAGAAATTACAGGGGGAAAAGCACATTTTAAATTCTGAAGAATATCTTGAAGACAAACAATCTCAGAGCTAAAACATTAGAATGGCTTCACTGTTCCACTGGAAATATTCTTCTGGTTCATCTAAATTCTTTTATAAACCAAAAGACTTTTTGCTGATGTTCTGCAAAATGCATATTTTGACTTTTTTTGAGGGATCTGGAGCAGGCAACTGATCTGGTTGCCTTCTTGAAATCCCATGCACACTAGGGATATGTTGTTTACTCTAGTCAGCTACTTGAAGGATATTCTAGGTTGCCTCTTATCTTCAGTAACTCTGGCAATCAGATGCATGGAGCAGGATAATTAGCCACTGAGTCTGCTAGACTTACAGAGACTTGGAAAACCATCACACAGTTTGGTATATGGGGGAAGGGGTTTTACTCATCAAAGGAAAATGGAAGTTTCTTTTTCCAGCCAGGAGATCTGGTAAAGATATTTGACCTATAAGATGTAGGATTTGTCACCTGATGGTGTGTCTCTTTAAGAATTTTTGTTCAAACAAAAAGCTTTCCTTGAAGTAAGGCAGTTATTTTTAATCTCTAAAGACAGAGGAAAATCTTCCTGCTAAAACAACAAACATACTGTACAATTTTATGAAGCCTTTTCTAATTGTAAAGTTTTTTGTTTGTTTTTTTTTAATATTTCCTTTTTCTCTTTTTTTCTTTCACTTTGCTTTTTTAATTGGTCTTTAGGCTAAAGAAGAAACCTTGAGAAAAGAGAAGGTAACTGCTGTTTCCTGTAAGTGGTTTTAATTCATTAGATTTCTTTATCTGTTTCTCCCCTCCCTCCCCTATTACAACAACTTCTATCCTATGCTACAAGCAAATATAATTTCTGTTGTTGCTTCTTTGCAAAATCCAATTTGTTATGATGTATTATGCATGCCAGTATAATTGCAGAGGAGGAGTTAAACAGAATGACAGTTTAAAGAGGTGCATTCCTTTGGCTGTGTCACTCATAAAGAGCAGCAAAAAGAAAAGTGGGACAAATTGATGCCCTGATGAAAGTATTAATCTGCTACGATTTCAGCTGTAACAATGGGACAGCCCTAATCAAGCCATATCCTCTAGAGAACAAGATGATGGCAGGGACTTCTGATACAGAGAAGATTACTATAGCCTCAGCAGCAATATCAGTGATAATTTGTACCATATTCTTTGTGTGTGCATTACTAGCAATTAAAAAAGTGCTTGTCAGTACCAATCTTAACGTAAACCATTTTTTTCCCAAGCAATGTGAGAGTTTTATGAGATCTTGTTTAATGAGTTAGTCTATTACCATTTATTTTCTGAGAAAAAAATAGAATAAAATATGTAATAGTAATAAATAAGAGCAAAATAGCAAGGTAGGTAAGTATTCCAAGTGAAATCTCTTTTAAAAAAAATGTGTAAGATTTTCGCTGCAAATAAGGATAGAGGTTATAAATACAACAAATTACTCCTTTGTAATTCTGATGCTGGAGAACATGATGTATCCATTAAAATAACAGTAAAGTGTTTTATACTTTTTATTTTCTTCAACAAATTGCCATGGTAAAAAAAAAAACCCCAAGCTTTTAAAGTCAGGCTTTTATTTTTTACTCTTTACACCACTGAACTATAATTCCTTCCTAATATTTTAAAGAGAACTGTTCTGAATATGTTTGTGTCATTTGTTTCTGCACTATTCCCTGAGTCTGTCTCAGGCAGCCAGATCAGATGGGAACAGCTATGTGGGGCAGCAAGATTTAAGCATTAACCTTTGATGGACTGAAGTCTTCATGCTTGAAAATCTCAGTTACTTACAGCTGCCTCCTCTGGGAAAAGACCTTGCAATGCAGGATGATTCTTCTCCCCTTCTGCCTTGCATTATCCTGCCCCAGGTCTTCAAAAACATTTAGAGAGCTCCTCATGGTCTTTGAGCAGAGGAATGAATTTATTGTTGGTCTAAACTAGTTACACTTTTCTCTACAGTACAGAAAAAGTTCTGCACGCAGGAGGGAGGTAAGACGAACCTTTCATAGTCTTTAATATCATTGGAATCAGCTTAGATAAATCAGATCTTTAAATGAAGAAACAAAAGTTTTGATGGTTGAGTTGAGTGGGAATGGGCAGCAGTCAAACTGGCCAGTTGTAGTATCATATCTGCTCTCTTCTTCAGGAACATTTGTTTCAGAATGTTAAGTCCTGTTTGTTTCTGCTGAACATCATGAACCGGGCACTGGAAAATTGCCTGTTACTCCTGGAGCATCTGCTCATTAAATATCTAAATATTTGTCTGTGAAAATCATCAATTTACTCTTTCAATGATGTTAAGCTATCATTTGTAGAAACTTGGGCTTCCTGTAATTGTGAAAATCTCCCCCCTGAACTTTTCACCTTGTCTCAGTTTATAAATTCCATAATCCTTATTAAGGACAATGTGAAGACTGAGAAAACTTAAGTATGGCAGGTTCTTCTTTCCTTGATAAACTGGCTAGGTGTAAATGCTACCAGGTAAGAAATCAGTCTGACATTGTAGGTGCAACATTATGAGGTTTCCCCAAGAATCCTGAAATGGAGGCAACATTAACTTGTTTTGGCTTGGGGTTTTTTTGATGTTTTGGGGTTTTTTGCTTGTTTGGGGATTTTTTGTGAGGTTTTTAGTGGAAGTGTCAGTGTACTGCCATCACCTACTGTTCCAAGAAACACTGACTTTTTCTTCTTAGATTTGGGTTCAAACAGAATCAAGTCCCTGCATACTTATGGACTGAACAGGATTCTGTGATAATAGTTTTATCCCAGTGAAGATCAATTCAAAGGAAAAGATCTCGCTCATAAAAGCCTTTTCTGAGTGCTAGTTAGCAAGTCCATTATAAACAGAATCTCTTTATTATTTCCTCAGAGTTGTCTTATCAAATCCTTCCAGAAATGAGATATATCTAACAGCATCTTTAAAAACCGCAAACAGACATACAAATGGAAGTAAAGTGTTGCTATTCATGAAAATAATCTTTTTACAGGATATTTTTGTACAAAGAGAATATTTATTATGTTTGGTAATTTCTTTTCAAAGAGCCACTTTGGGCTTCTGTAACAAATAGTACTATTATCGACACAGGCGCACAAAAGTCGAGTGACTACAAATTCTTACAGAAGTGCCATGTACTTCAGTAACAAATACTTCTTAGAGTCACAGAATTGTATGATCCTGAATAGAACTGAAGTACTCAGAAAACAAAACAAAACACTTCCAAGTTTTAAGCCTTTTTTTGTGCTTGCTATCCCAGCTGGTGAAACAGTAATTGGACCAGTATAAGTATTGCATATGTTTTCAAAGATGATGACCTATATTTTTCAGAATACTCATATTCCCCCACTGCCTTCTGTGGGTGTGTGAGTGTCAAGTGCTTGCAACAGTCACCTGAGCCACCAGCTCAAGTGAGAGTAGTCCAGGCCAGTCAGCTTCATAAAAAGCATCACTCCCAAAGAAAAGGTGCAAGAATCAGAATACTGATGCATTTCAGAAATACCCAGCTGCTGAAAGGACTGCGTGAGCCTACTCACGATAGTTCTGGCATCTGTGTGGACACCAGCCTCAGGATGATGGATCCACAAAATGAAGTTTGCCAAGGCACAGTATTTCACAGCTGAGAGAAGCATAGTTCCCTCTCTAAAGTTCTGGTACTAGGTGTAAAGCTAAAAAAAGTGGAGGGTAAAAAAAGGGTTGGCTTAAATGTTCCTTTTAAATCTTCCTTTCCCTTTCCTAGCAAATGAGACCTTCTGCTCTTCAGAACTGACTTCTGACATGGAAATCTTGGTGCATCCATCCTTTGAATGAAGAGTCTAGCACACATAGATCCCATCAAGTAATTTCTTTTAGAAATCAATAGTGAAATTAATATAAATCAGTGTTCATTTAGTCCCTGTTTAACCACAGTATTATCTCTGGGTTTGGTCTTTGGTTTATTTTTCTGTTCTTTAGGTAGAATATCTGAACAGTGTATTACATATTTCATATATTGTTATAATTATTTCATGACAATTGCATATCTCTTTATGAAGGTCGCTCATTTACCTTCAGTAGCTGAAACACTTTTGGTCAGATTGTTCATCATATACAGAAGTAGGCAGTAGTGATGGAATTTTGGGAAACCATTCAGCAAGCCCCTCTAAAGTTTGGCTCAGGCAAGCTTTGTACAGTGAAGAATAACCTGGTTCTTAAAGTCCAGTTCAGATGACAAAGCAGTGCCATTTCATGACTTCTGTAACTGGAGTCAAAATACCTTCAGTGCAACGGGGTGGGAGGTGGGTCTAATCGCCCCCAGCCTGCATTGATTTAGACTCTCTGTGCTGCTCTGAATGATGACTGGTAACTGGTTGTCCAAAGAAACCATACAGGCTAGATGGGATCATGAATTTATCAATAGAATGAACCTCAGTGTTCTTGAGGAAGATTCCTTTTTGTGGAAGATGGAAGGAAAGAAAAATACAGCAGCCTTGCAGTAAGTTATCTATAGAATAATCCCTGCAATTCAGTTAAACCATTTCAAAGATGATTTCTGCTACCTTGTAAGTATGGCATAATGAGCAGAGGCTCCGCACATTATTACAGGAAAGTGAATCATTCACTGTAAGGTGCCTTTCCCTTATTGCTCTACATAATATAGCTCAAAGAACAAAAAAAAAGCACCTTTCTTTTAAAGCTATTATATTAAAGTTGGTATTTAGAGTAAAGCATCTGAAAATAGATGCCGGCATTGTTTTTTCATCTGCTACTTGGATGGATAGGTCAGTTTGATGAAGCTTTCTTTCCTGACTTTTAAATATAAGCTAGAAGTCTTATCAGTCCTCTTTCTGTAATCTTTCTATCTGCATTGTATCATGATATATCCAGAAGTGAACATGATTATATATATGCTCTTGAAACATATCAATCACAGGTTTAAAGAAAAAGTAGTATCAAGAATTACAGAATTTAGCCTGAAGTATATAATACAGAAAACTCTTTTCGTGTTTTAGAAGCAGCTGGTAGAATTCTTTACATTTTTAAGTTCTGGAACTTCCCAAAGAAATTTACTTTTTATCATCTTATACTACAGAATGTAAGTCTTTATGAAAATAGCAGGATCACAGTTATTGTAGACTAAAAAGACTTCTTCAGTCATGAAGTCATCCCCTTTTTCAATAAAAACTATGTTGTTTTCTGTAGAACATGTACTAATGCCTTATCATGGGGGACTTCTACATTAAGGCACTGCCCATTTCAGAAAAAAAAAAAAAAAAAAAAAAAAAAAAGGTAAAATATGAGAATAAGTAAGTACATGGCCTCTGCACTTTCTTCCTAAGCCCATGCACTATTCAGTTGCATAAGGGAATGACCTGGTATATGTGGCAACTGCTTCAGAAATGCCCCTCCTTCCCATGCTGTGTGTATTTATTTCACTGGCAAGGTTTAAATCTACACCTGCTATGGCATTAATGTGGTTTCACAGAACAACCCTGAGAATAATATATTCAAGACTTTCAGAAGTCAGATGTGGGTTTCAGTGAATCGCAGCTTCTTTCCTAGACTTTGGGGGAATCATCCCACTGGGAGGGGTGGCTTATGCACCAGAAGGTTGTGCTGCTATCCAATAAGATCTAGACAGGCTGGAGAGCTGGGCAAAGGTTCAATAAGGACAAGTGTAGAGTCCTGCATTTGGGGAGGAATAACACCAGGCACCAGTACAGATTAGGGGTCGTCCTGCTGAGAAGCTGCTCTGTGGAGAAAGACCTTGGAGTCCCAGTGGATAGTAAGTTCTCCATGGGACAGCAATGTGCCCTCGTGGTCAAGAGGGCCAATGGTGTCCTGGGGTGCATTAAGAAAATTGTGTCCAGCAGGTCCAGGGAGGTTCTTCTCCCCCTCTACTCTGCCCTGGTGAGACTACACCTGGAATACTGTATCCAGTTTTGGGTTCCCCGATTCAAGAGAGACAGGGATCTACTGGAGAGAGTCCAATGGATGCTACAAGGATGATTAAGGGACTTGAACGTTTGTCCCATGAAGAAAGACAGAGAGACCTGGGGCTGTTTAGTCTGGAGAAGATGAGGCTGGGCGAGGATCTTATCAATGTCTATAAACATCTGAGGGGTGGGTGTTCAGAAGAAGGGAACAGTCTCTTTTCCATGGTGCCCAGTAATAAAAGGAATAACGGGTTTAAGCTAGAACATAGGAAGTTCCACCTCAACATGAGGAGAAACTTCTTTAGTGTGAGGGTGACAGAGCCTGGAAGAGGCTGCTCAGAGAGGTTGTGGAGTCTCCTTCTCTGGAGACTTTCAAGACGTGTCTGGATATGTTCCTGTGTGGCCTGCCCTGGGTGATCCTGCTCTGGCAGGGGGTTTGGACTTGATGATCTCCAGAGGTCCCTTCCAACCCCTACCATTCTATGAAGTCAAGAAGAGACAAGGACACAGAATAGTCCCATTACTTTCACTTGCAGGCATTCTGTGCAACTGGTACAACTTGAAGTAGACTTGAACATGCTGTGAATTTCATACAGGCCTTGAAGTCATCTTCTGGGCTGTATAATCCCAAGCAAAGAGGGAGAGCCAAGGCTGGGCAGCCCTGGATGGCAGGCAGCCTCAGTGACTCATGCAGCATTTGCTCATGCTTATGCTCTTGGCCCAGCGTTAGCGCTTGGAGCAGTGCGTGGTTTAAGTACATTAGGAACTTCTCTGGGGCAATGGTTCAGTAAGAAGATTAAACATCTCAAAGCTCTGTCATGGATTATGCAGAATCGGGGCCTGATTCAAGACTAAACACTTTTTCTTCTATTCTCTGTGCCTTTATGATTCATCTGAGTTTATTTCTTTGTTCTGAAATTTCTTAAAAGGAGCAGTGCATATCAAAAGGGAAACAGGTTTCACAATGTTAGCTTTGAAGCTCATAATCTCCCACAGAAACTCAACTGAAACTTCCAACATGGTTTGCCCCACAGAGAGCAGGTGAAAACATGATTTGGAACAGCATGACAATGGCTCTCAGCTCCAAATGCATCAAGTAAAAAGAAAATCCTTCTGCCCACAAACTCTGCCTGTGTTCAATTAGAATGAAAATGTAACAGAAGACTAAATGGATTAAAGAGTATTTGTTTTTCTTTCTCTCCACTAGCCTAAATTCAGCATAACGTGACTTTGTTGTTTTGTTTGTACGGGTCCCGTTATTTGCTTGGCCAGGTGTTTCTGCCTCAGCCTTCTTCAACTCCTAAAACTGCTATTGCCACTTGCATTCTCTTAATATTGTGTCCACAATGAATTTTGTATTATCTACTTTTTGTTCTAAACTTCTGACTTTATTTTGCCAAGGCTATCTCTTTTTAAATTAGTGATTTTCACTCCCTCATGCCATTTTTCTAAATTACTTTTTGGAGTACTGGCTATTAATATTTAAGGTAGCTTTGATGTTTTACTTTATAGTCTTCAATTTTATTTTACATTTCACAGGTTCCTAGTTGCAAATAGTCCTACAGGCAATTTTCTCACATTGCAACTATTCCTTGAAAGATATGCTAATGTAGCAAGGCACTTGCAATACTGGGGGTTAAGTTAATCACCCAAAATGAGCCGTATTACTGTCAGTGGTATATAAAGACATCCCATAGTGATTTACTAGGCAGACTGGCATTAAAGCTCCTTTATAAAATACCAGAACCTGAAGGTGTGCAGAAATAAGCGTTCATTTCAGAATCTATTGAGCTAAGAAATCTGCTTTTTGTTATTTCTGGACTTGAAGTTAACATATAAATACAATGTTTGTGTTTCCCTTAAAAAAATCTGCAAGGTCATTTTGATTCACCTTTGTGAATCAAAAAATAAAATTAAAAATAACAATAATAATTAAAAAAAAATTTGTACTTACTGCCTTTATGTTAATATATTTGCACAGAAAAGCAGTTGCCTGCTCTCTGTTCAAGCTAAGCAGGGCACCCAAATAGTAAATTGATAGATTAAGATTACATACTTTAAAATGAAAATTGGAACAATTCTTATAGCCCTAGATTTACTTGCAAGTAGCCAGGAGATATGTGCAACAGAGATATATGTTAATTTATTCTTTATGTAGTATAATTCACAGTATGTGTTTAAACAGTTCTTCAAAGACACAACTTTTTAGGCTTCTATATAGTAAATGCCTGACAGATATTTCTACATGTCCCCTAGAATTCCCAATGAGGTAAACTTCAGCTAGGATCCATTGGGATGTGAACAATGAACCTTTCATCAAGAAAACATGAACACTGTGCTGGAAATGTACCCTTCTGTACCTAGAACTAATCAGATACTATCACATGATGGGGTGTTCCTCTGCTCTAGCTGAGCACAAAGAAACATTTAGCTATGCAGGCTGAAAAATGTTGTTAGGATCTTCTGCCAGGTCTAATTTTGGTGCTTGCCTCATGTGCAATGTGACAGAGCTCTTCTGTATGGACAGTAGATTAAGGAGTTTTGGATAGTCTTAATCCGTTCTGTCAGAAGGGTACTTTCTCAGCAGACTGATTGTTTAGAGGAGGCAGAGGTACAGTTCAGGGCTGCATTTTAAAACAGCAGTATTATAATGATCTGAATTTCTGTTTCTTGTCTGGAAAAAAAAGAAAAAAAAAAAAAAAGAAGAAATAAGATTTAGTTACATTGTAGTGATATGCATTTTTATGAGAACAAATATATTTCAAAGCAGAAAAGATAGGAAGTTTGTAGGAAATGTTTACGTGGAACACAGTATTTATTTGCCATGCATATTTGATATGCGTTCATTAAATAGGCAATAGAAATGTCAACATAAAGTGCTGTTTAGATCCTCCTATAAAAACAAACTCCATTGGTATTAAAATTGGAATGCACTAATCTTTGGTTAAATAGAAACCTTATTTGCTATCTGGCAAAGAAATGTTTGGTTGAGTGTTGTTAAATAACCATATATTTAACCTAATTTAATTTGCCCTTCATTTATAAAGTCTGATAGAGTGATAACATGTCAGTGTGACCAGCACTTTCACATACCATCACCTGCCATTATAGGGTTTTTTTTTCCCTACTCTCATCCATTGACATTCAGTCACTACCAATTATCACCAGCCTATGCCTAACTCAAAAGTGTTTTTGCAGTCTCACTGAACCATGGCCAGTTCTTCTTACAAAGAGGAAAAATCATCCATCTCTTCAGGGAATACTTTTGTATGACATACAGTCATCTGACATAACCGGAACAGATAAATCTATCCACTGTTCAGTGAAGTAGCATTTGAGGTAGATGGCCACAGTTGTGAGTTGCTATTTAGAACTATATGCTAAACATTCCCAAGTTAGGGTATTTTGGTTTGGTTTTGGTTTGTGGGAGGGTTTTTTTGCTAGTATATCCATGCTGACTTAAAAAATTGTTCCTGTCACCAGATTGGACTCAGGCTTTTAAATAGAAATAATGATATTTTACATATGCTGAAAAGATTCTTCTACAACAGTCACTGGAAAGGTACTTTTAATCAGGATGTCCACTTAGGAATATCAAATACACTGTATTGGTTATCTGGACCTTACCTGGACCAGCAGTTTATAGGCAGCTTTAAATTGGGGTTTATGCCCTTCAGCATAAGCGTATCTCTTCCTTATAGCCTTTGCAATTATTTTGTCCTCTGTAATGCAGTCTTGAGTGTTCCTACTGCATATATGTCTAGTATTTTGGGAGGAGTCTTACTGCACTCTACTATTAATTTAATAATATTTTTGAAGGAGTTCCATAGGTGCACAATTTACCTAAAATCTGTCTTTCTAGAAGTCTTGCAGTAGGTTTACCCGGCAATCATTCAAGTGCCTGCAGTATAATGCAGAGAAACCTGAACTAGATTTAAATTCAAACGCTGATAACAATCTAACCAAGGCAGCACTGAGCTCAGCACAGCCAATTTACTTTGCTGAGAAGCTGGGTAAATTAGCTCATGCTGAGCTCTGTGCTGCCGTAGCTGACTGCTGGCAGTGCCCGGGCTCACTAGTTTAAAGCGAGTGTCGGTATTTCTCTGGTGAACTGCAGTCATTGCTGATGTACTCTTGCAGTACAGTGTATGCATACACTTAAATCATTGGAACTTCAGTTTCAATGGGTGCCTTTTTGTTGGGTACATTCCATGTAAGAATTTCCTCATTTTCTTGCTCTGCCACTATTGTTATAATTTTTAACATGTTCTATTTTTATGGGGTTTTTTGTCTCTTTTTCAAAAAAACCAACAGCCGTTCAACTTTTAATTGGTTTTTGCCTTTGGCCTCTTTCCAGTCCTGCCATGTATTTTGAGTTGGAGTAACCAGAGTAAGAAGTATGTTACCTCCTTCCACATCCTTCATACTGCTGTCTATATCTGCCAAACGTGAATGTCTTCTGTCCTAAGTAAATATCAGTGTGGTGCCCCCACAGACTTTAGGGAGATTTAGTTAACATGATGCCGTCAGGATTGCTTTCCTCTCCTCAGAGCTTGTAGTAGGAAAGAATGTACATAACAGGTTTACTGCAGCCCCCAGCAGGGTTGAAGGGTGTACCCACCACACCCATTCCACAACTACAGAGGAGTTACACTGTGCACGAGATATGCTGGTACAAATTAAATTGGTGAGAGTAATCAGAAATAAATGTTGGGAAAAAAAAAAGAAAAATATCAATATATTCATATATCAGTATATCCTTAAGTGATGTTCAATCATTTTAATGATCCCTCTCCAAATGTTGATAAGCCTTTTTTTCCTCTCCTCTTCCTGTTCCCATTTCTTTGTCCCTTTCCTTTGTCCATCCACTGTGAGTCTGACTCTTTAAAAATATGCTTTGATTGATACAGAATCCTCTTGGCTCACTGTAAGCACACCAAGTTTGTGCCTTGCTTATGATAGGATAATTCAGCACACATCTTGGTACGTGAGAAGTACAACAGAAAACTAACACAAAATTTGTCTCATTCAACAGGTTTATTACAGTTATTTAGTTTTTTAAATAGCTGGTAAAATAGATACTGCCATGAATGGAGCCAAGAAGATAGACAGACATGCAAGTAGGTCTCTGTACTTTATTTTTTTGGAGGATTAATGAAAAATTATCATATTTGGCAAAAAATTCCAAACTTTATGAGAGAAGGCAGCCACAGGAAAAAAAAAAAGCAGTACTGTATTTAGGGATTTCATTACATCCTTCATTAAAGATCAGAATGAAAGAAACAGGGGTTTAATAATGAGGGATAATTCAAAATGATTAAACAATTAGAAGAAATGCTTCATTAAAATAATGAGATTTGTGTGCTATATAAAAATGCTTGTCTTTTCCTCATTCCAAAATCGGGAAAGTTTTGGTCAATCTGTTGAACTCCCAGAAATGTTGCTCTGCTAGGGGTGGCTTTTATCATCACCCTCAGCAAGGACTAGCCTGGACTGTGTGGAGTTGGTGTGCACTGTGAGGTCTCCCCACTCAGAGGGACATGGCATTGTCCTTCAGAGCATACTGTAGGGACTATATTCCTTACCCATCCTGAATCCTTTTTTTGGAAATAATAATGTGAATTTTGTCACTTTAAAAATGGTCTTCGGGAGAAAATAGACAACAGTAAAATGGGTGTTTGGATGACAGGAACATCCTGCCCTCCAAGCTTTTTCATGAAAGAAGAGTCTTTCATTGCCATTTGAAACGACCAGAGACATTTATTTGTTTGCATTCTCGTATCGCAAACACCTAATCAAAATGGTATGAAGAGACAGGGAAAGTCATTACCCAGCTGAGCCCAAATATGCCAGGTTTCAGCCTGAGAGAAATTTGTAGCCTGCAGTTATAAGCCACTGAAAATAGGTGTTTATAATGGAAGTGCCATCTTAACCTTATCTGTAGTGGCACTACTGCTTTGCTATAATATCTTCTCTCCTAGCATCTGTGAAATTGTAATCTGTCCTATGGCTGGTAACTGAGGAGATGATGAAACCCAGGGATACGCTCTGAACTACCTTAATTTATCTGTACGAGATTTTTACAGACACATAAAAAGGGAAGGTGACCAGGGGGTGAGGGGCTGATGTCAGACAGTTGAGTGCTTCTGACGTGCTTGGGAGAAAGGGAAACAGGGCACCAGATGACTGTCTGCATCAATCACCAGATTATCTTTTTATACCTCAATATTTTTTCTTTGTCTGTGGCAAACACGGAACAAAATTGTTCACAGTGTTTCAAGGTTTCATCTATAATATTTGTTTTTCAGCCTAGTGGACCTAAAAGCAAGCTGGTGTAGGACATCATAGTCCTTGCTAATGAAGATGTTATCTCTGGAAACATCCTGCATTACTCAGTATTAATGCCATCCAGCTGCCAAACAGCGGTATGTGCTACACTGATTATTTGTAATTAAAATAGTTCTTTATCATGTAGACATGATGAGAGACCTACAATGCTATCTTAAAAAAAAAATAAATTGTGGTCAATATTTTTGTTGTGTAACCACCTAGGTATTTTCATCTCCCAAATCGGTTGTTGTCTTACCTGTCTTTTTTGTAAATTGGCCAACTGTGTTTTTACTCATAAAAATTATCTTTAATGGACCAACAAATTAACTTGTTTTTCAGACTTACGTTTCTACCCATTAGCTCACAGTAATGTTCAAGGATAATGAACTAGACTCCTTAGAAGTTTTCTTATAAAATGAATCATTTTCTCATTTGAACAAGAACACATAAACGTTGGGGTACAAGTGACATGAGCCTTGAAGGAAGTCAGGATTTTAACCTTTGGCAGAGAAAACTTTGCTTACCCCTCAGATAGTATCTCATATCTTTACCTGGGGTGAGAGGACCAAACAAGGTAGAACTTCAATCCTGCAGTAAGTCTGCAGGGCTGTTCAGATAAATCTAGTGAAGTTTTGGATTTGATTGTCTCCAGGAGAAAGGAATTGGCAGGTATTTCCGTTAGCCACAATCAATAAGTTTGAACTACTCCACTTAGTATATCTTTCTGTAGCCAGCTTTCATTTATTTCATATGCATACCACAGAACTTCTAGAATGAAGGGCCAGAGGGGGTCTCTTTTGGGCCCTGTGCAATGCAGCATGTTCCTCACCCTCTGGCCTCATTCTCTCAGAAATTACCCTTGTTTATACTCTACTTATATCCTTGCATTACCTTCTGGTTCTCTTACAGCTGTGTGAGTGCACTTATTCTGACTCATGCAGATACACAGCAGTCATCAATGATTTCTCAGCACTTCACATTATTCAGAGTTCTGCTAATTCTGAGAACTCTCTTATTATAAGAGACTAAATTTGCCTGAGGGTGTATAGTTTGTTAGTGACCCTGGGGAGAGTCAATGTAGGCAGAGTTGAGAGGCAATTCGTGTGAGTGTACGCACACATATTCAAGACTTAGAACATGGAGCTCTCAGCCTATGTGAAAAGAGCAATTGTATTTCCCATACATAGATGACACTTATGATATTATTTTCACATACACCACAGACGTGGGGTGTTTTTGTTTCCTGAAGTAAGACTATAGAAGTTTATGAAGAGCAATACACAATAGTAGGTATTTTGAGAAACGGGAAATCCTGAAACAGAGAGGGACATAGATAGAGAATGCTTTCACCTTGAGGCCAAATCTAATTGTCAGGAATATTCAATACCAAAGTTGCAGTTCTTTACTTTCACAAGGATTTGGACAGTCTGTTTTCTATATTGTACCTTGTGACAGTGTTTGCCTAATTATCAGAAGACTGTTTCAAACTGTTTTGATTTTCTTCTTAGTAGTCAAATATATCGGTTTTAAATAATTGGCAGTAAAATTTCAGGTGTCTTCCTGCAAAAAATGTGATTGCTGTGTAAATAATGTTTAGACAAGCAGGTTGCTTATCTGAAATGTCGTTTTTTGCTGATATTCGTTAGGATGCTTTAGAGTAGTTCCAATCCAAAGGGGCCATAACTCTTTTCCCATCCCATTTTCTACGTATCCTGACACTCTTGTTCTGTCTGTTATCCAGGAGTCCTTCATTACCAAGATAACTCTCCAAGCAGCTGCAACAGTTCTGGGAAATGCCGCCTGAAATTGGAAGACAAGATCAGGTTTTGAGAAGAGTTTGTTTGTTTATTTATTTTATTAGTTCACAATAAACTGCACCCTCTTTGGCAACAAGCAAATGAACTCGGAGACTTTTATCAGCTGTTTGGCTGGCATGTATTTGCATGCCTAGTTTTGAAATTAAGGTCATGCTTCCTAATAGAATGGAAAGTGAACAGTAGCATGCTTCCAAAGAGCCCTTTTAAACATACTTGCTGCCCCTAGGTACTTTGGACTTTTAAAGTATAATAAAATAAACCATTTTATCAGTACCAGTGGCATCTATAAGATAGAAATTCAGACTTTCATAGTGCTAATTAGGTGCAGACAAAATGCTAAAATATCCTGCTAAATGAACAAGTAGGTGTCCACCTCAGTCACTGAGCAGTTAATTGACTTCATCAGAGATGGGGTAATTGCACAAATGCATTTGTGTAGCATTGTAAGAGCATGTTTCACACATAATAACTGGGCCTAAATATCTTCCCTGTTTGTTTTCCCAGATCTTGATACAGACTGCAGCAACATCTAGCAGCACTAAGTCCTCTAAATGTAGATCCTCTCTCTTTTCCACTTTAGAGTGTCTTCACAGAAATTTTTGTCTGAAAGAATCCAGTTCTTGCCAGTCTTTCTCATGTATAATCATCTTGAGCTCTTAGTTAAAAGGATGCCAGAGCTAGAGGGGTCTTCTACAGCAAAAATGTAACCGAGTTCACCTCAGCTGATTTCCAGCTGAAACAAAGAAATGAATTGACCGCTGATTCAAGCAGGACAATCCTAAGAGCCTTCAAAGTAAAACTTTTTTTCTCCATCTGGATAGAGACAAAAATGCCCGAGATGCTGAGTCTTGGTTTCTCATTAAATTCAGTAGCATTTGGTAAAATAAATCTATCCTTTTAAAGTTGGAATATATATGTATATAAAATTATATGTAAATAAAACAGTTCTGCCTTAGTGAAGCTAGGTTAAAAACATTCTCTAGAAGCATAAACAACAGGAACACAAGCTGAAAAAAGCCATTCATTGAAATTCATGCCTCTGGAATTTATACATTTCTATAACAAGTATATTGTGCTCTTTCAAACTGGTGAGCTAAAGTCTTTACTTTGCAGAGATGATCCAGCGCTTCCCCCCGCCCTTACAACCCTTAGTTTCAAGTAAAAGCCATCAGCTTCTCTCTAGTGGTTACTTTTTAATTACTCTGAGTGCCCTAATTCTGTTGTTAAAAAAGTTTGAGGTTTCCAGTTGTATACAGAAAAACTGTTGGTTTATGAGCTGAAGTCAGAGCTCAGGTATTGATCTGAGAAAAAAATTACTGAGGATTGTGGGGATTTTGCTCTGATGAGAAAGTATGACTTTTAAGGCTTTCAAAGATACAAAATTCTTTCAGTGACATACATTAGTGATAATCAGTGTGTGTTGCTATGGTTCAGCAGAAGTCAGTGCTAAACTTCACAAAACTCTTTCAACCTTTCCTCTCTAACTGTATAAATGTGAAAGTAACAATAAATCTTGTTGACAATTACTTCCACATCTATTGGCAGTCAGTCAGCTGCAATGTGAAAAGCATTGTGCACAATAGGTGCAGCACAGACAACACCCATTAACTATCTCCCTAGTTTCTCCTGTGACTTAGAGAACATGCTATTTTTCCCCAGTGAGCAGCCCTTTCAAATATTGAATTAGTGATATTAGCACCAAATACTACTAATTTGTCAGCCAGGCTGTGTTTTTCCAAAGTGTTCACAATGGGGTCTGATGACTGCATCAGAGCAAAGATGAAAATTCAAGAACTTTACTAAATCATTCGTATAAGACATAAAGATGTGGTGTAAAGTTTATTTTTTTTACCATTAGAATTGTATGTATCTAAAACAAAAACCCAAAAATAAAGGAATTTCAGCCCTATTCAGCAACAAACTTAAATGTGCATTATTATGGAAGCATATAAATAAGTTCTTCAAAGAAACATTGTTAGAAACATTTTTAACAATATGAAATACTTGTTCAAAGAGAGTATTGTCAGGACCACTATATTTTCAGATTTTAGTGACTAGCTTACATAATAGTTATAAAGAAGAAAAGAAACCTCTCTGCTATAAATAACAAATTTCTATTGTATATTATGCATTCATTGCTTGCATACAGTTTCCGTTGACATCAGTATGAAATCTGAGCAAATAATTGTGTAGCATATGAAAGTGAAAAGCACAAATGGATCACGGTTGATAGTCTTATTTTTCTAATCATTTTTCCTATGCAGGTCTTACAGGCAAATACACATACACACTTATATGTGAAGCCAGCCACACATAGATAGATAGACCTGTAGCTAATTTTCATAAATACATGGCTATCTACCATCAGTAAAAACATGACATTCCGTAGACAACAGAGATTTGCTGTGGACATCTGAAAAATTAATTCAGCTTCTTTCCTGTAACAAAATTGTTTATTTTCCATTCATGCTTAGTCAAATACAGCACATGAGTGACAGATAAGTATGGTTGTTAACAGCTAAAGCTATCCAGAGCTTTCCCCATTGCAAGGTTCACAAGAGGACAGGATTAAGTTTGACTGATTTAGTACAAGGAAGGAAGAGGAGCCACTTTGGTGGCTAGGGAAGTTGTATAGGAAATGTTTGCCAGAACAGTCTAAAAGTTGGAAGGAAGCTTGTGAATTACTTGTGGTTATCCAAGGATCTTTGTCCATGTCTACACCACACTGATTTTTAAAGCAAGAGGATGTAATCTAACTGAAGATTGAATGGCATTATAGGAACACTGACTGCAGGGACAACCATATGTTAGTAGCTTTGTTATCTTGTGCTCCCTGGAAGGTTCCTCACTTCCATGACCAGAGAGCTGGCTGCCTCTCGTTGGGAAGGGCATCAGCATGAGAGACAGGATCCTGTCTCCTCTGACTGCCAGTCATTTCTCAACTGGGCTAATGAGTCAGTTGCAATTTCTAATGGAGGGAATTTGAATGTCCTTCCTAGGTTTTCAGCTGAATCATTTCTGGGTTTTGGTACAATTTCAGGATGACTTTCTGTGTTGCTGTTCGCTGCTCTGAAAGTTGTATTATAGGAAATCTTAAATAGGGGGGAAAAAATGTATTTTGTTCCTGTTCTATCAACATTGGATGAAAAAAGAAAAAGAAAAAAAAGAAAAAAAAATACACTGGGAGTGAGGATTGTGGGGTACGCTCTGTTTTGAGTTACTACCAATTTACTTGACTCTAGGCCAATCATTGACAAAGAGTTTCAGTGCTATGTAAACTGGATATCTAAATCCATTTTAGACAGCTGGCCTGATTAACATCCACAGTTCTGCACAAAATAGTAACTCAAGCAATTCCTTACAGATTGGATAATTTGGAGAGAAGAACATTGCCCAGGGATTCTGGAAATAAAATAAATGTCATTGCTCCTTAAAATGTGTTCCGAGGTTCTTAACACCTAGTTTCTAGTTTTGTCATTAACCTTCCTGGACACACTGTGTACATTGTGGAACTAAAACAATTCTGACTTACAGGTTTTTGGCATGGTTAGCCAATATTTTGAAAACAGTGTAAGATCCTTCCATGGAAATTTCTACAAAACAAAAGTGTTGCCCCTTGCAAAATATACTAGATGCTACCTCTTTCTTTTCTTTTATTTGAATTTGGATAGAAAGACTTAGAGTTATCTAGCACTAGCAGAGCTGAAGAAATAATATTGGTTGTAAAAACTGCCGCTGTGCAAGGTTATTTTTTTATTAAGGTAAGTCTGCTGTTTTAGGCTCAGCAATTGTCTTGTGTTTTAATTCCCTCATAACGTTCGCCAAAAAAGGAAAAAACAAACCAACAAAAAAAAACCAAAAAGAAGGAAAATATAGGAGTATATACTGTAAATGTTATGTTCACATATTTTTCCCCCCAAAGTAAAGAAAACTGCTAGAAATGTTGATTTGTTTTAAACCTTTGAACAACTGGAGATTATTGAAATACTAAATTACTGGCACACAAGAGAACTAGATGATTGTTGCTCCACATTTACAACACAAACCAAATGATGGCCAAAAACCCGCAACAGCAGCAAATATTTTGAGTCTTAATTATCAGGCTGAAAAAGCTGATGAACAAAAGAGAAAAGGGGTGGGGGGAATGTGTGGAGTAGTGAAAGAAAGGACAAATGTTTTTTAAAAAAAATTAAAGCCTTTGTCAGGCTCAAAAAGAGAAACAGACTTAATTATTATTTTCTCTCCCTTCCTTTTTGGGAGCTTTATCTGAAACTATAACTTACAAAGAGCAATTATAAACAAATGGCACCCAGCATGAATACTTTTCTGAGGTTTGATCGTCTCATCCTTGGCTCTTACATCGGCACAATGATGTGTTACCCGTTGGAAACCAGCATGACTAGGAGTGTAGAAGAGAAGCCATGCAGTGATTTAAACCTATAGCTTCATTTATCTGCTCCATATGGAATTGCAACCTGGACAATAGTATCAATCCATTAAAATGAAGGGCTTATTCCAATGGAACCTGGTTAGATTAGTTAAAGTATTCTGCAATTCATGGAGAACAGCAGAGGATATGGAAATAATTTCCTAGAATAATCCAGAGAATTACTTTATGCTTCTGATATAGATCGCTGGGGAAATAATTTAAAAGCATTTTTAAATATCTTCCATTTTCTATTATGAGCCTTTGGATTTCCACAGTTTGAGGGAAGTGAGACACTGTGGCTTAGAAAACTAATTACAAAACATAAAAATTCTCAAGTCTAATGGAACAAATCAGACAGAAAAAAGATTTCCATACAGAAAGATCAATGTTGGAATGGAAGCTACAGCTTTTACATAAGTGTCTTCCTCCCAACATCTTTGTTATACATTCTCTTTGTTCCTGTTAGCTTACTAATTAGCTGTGATTTTTTTTTTTTAATGCCCCTTACACTGGGTTAATTTTGTCTTACTCAACAGCAGGGGTTTGTGTAATAATAATTCACACAGCAATGTCAATGATTAAAATCCTTTCATTAACATGGTACCTTAAAGATAATGAATGTGAAGCTTTTAGCTAACCCAATCTCTAGGCTCAGAAAGGCAGTTTTTGCAGGGGAAAAAAAAATAAAAAAATCCTTGTACAGATTAGCTTTTGCCAGCAGAACAAATGAGATCTTTGTTTGGGTGTATTACAAACACAAAGTCAGACAAATCAAAGAGCATTTATTATGAATACAATAATGTAGAGTGCTTCTTTTGACAAAAGAATTCTAATAATGTACTTGAAGAATGCAAAACAGGCATTCAGAAGTGCTAATTTTCTGGCTTTTTATTTTTTTGGAGACAGCCCTGCCGAGGCACAGATAATCAACTGAGGGGTCAGAGTGCCTTGAGCTGAATCTTGTCAAAGATGTGGTGGAAGGTGTTTTTAGGCTGCATACGTCATTTCTCTTCAGCTTCTTCAAGATTTTTAAACAGGTTTATCTGTCAGAATACAAGAAGCATGGTTCAGTAATTAGGGACACAAGATGAAATACCATTTTGGAAAGTTTTAATAAGTTCTAGAACAACTGTTCTCATGAACTGGCTTGTCTTTTCAAAAAAAAACCACCTTTCTACCTACATTCTAATGGTTTTTACATTTCATTTTTACTAAGTGCAAAAGATATTTACTAGATGAATTCATCCACATACAAGTAATATAAGTAATATAGAAAGGTGCCTTAGCAACAGCAGCAAGGTAACAATATTGAGAAGACCAGTAACTCTCATTCAAATCAGTCACAGCATTCTCCCTTTAATATACTGTGCTTTCACCTCTATAAATCAAATCTTGGTTTTGAAAACTAATATATAGTGTATCTGTATATTCTACCATCCCTTTATACTATACATCTGGACTTTTTTTAAAGTGAAATAATATTTGTACAGTAGCCAACTAGTTTACATGAATAAATTCTCACTTTAAAAGTTTTATTGAAAAACTAGGAAAAAAAATCAGTTCTTGACACTGTCTTTCCCAGTTAAAATTGTAGGAGTTTTGTACATTTTCAACTGATGTTCCCAGTGCAATGGAAACTTCTAAATCTCAAGATCAGGGATCATACTGCAAAGACTCAAGCAAATCTGTGCCTTGATTTCTGTCGATGGTGCCATTGAAGTCAGCTGAACAGAATTCCTCAAAAAATGAACTCATCTGACATTTTCAGTGGGGTGATAGCCAAATGGATCTTTTGGATTGTATCTCTGCTGTGTCATTCACTCAAGTAAGTAATTCAAGAAAGAGGTCAGTGAATGGGTAGTTAGTGGGAACACTTACTGCAGCTGTTGCTTCTCTGTAATTTTCCTGTGGATAATTTCATATATTTTTGGTTTTAGTGCACTGCTTACATTTTTTTAAAGGAAAGAAAGCAGAAGATAGCCCCCTAGTAAGCTGAGTCACTAAGCTGGCTGCTAAAATTAATAAATATATGACTAAGTAAAAGTTTCATCTGATAAAGGCATTCATATGAAAGCTGAAATAAATGCTTTCATGTATAAAGACTATCAAGACAAAGCTACAGGGTTTGATTTGCCCAGCAAGATGCAGAATCTGTGAAAATTCATAATCTTATATACATAAACTGAAATTTTTTCCTCATATTTTGGCTTACAGGCAATAATAGCCTTGTAAATTTGGTTCAGCTGAGCAGAGTTCTACACACTCTGTAACTTGCCTTATAGCTCTCCTCTCAAAAAAACAACCAAACCTGCACTAATTTGTATTGATTCTTATTTCCCAGAATTCCTCACAGACTGAAAAAGTGAGAAGAAAAACCTTGTTCTCCAACTAAAACCATGCTGCAAAATACAGAGCAGCCCTTTGAGCTCCACAGGTGAGCTCTGTTGCTAACTGGGTGCTTTCAGCACTCTGCTAGTTCCAGGCCTATGACAAAATAGAGCACGATGGTAGGACTTGCATTATACTGGGACGAGAGAAAAGTTTTATTAAGTATGAGAAAAATGTATAGGCACTTGGGGACTGAAAAGGGAATGTGGAGCGGTAGTCACAGCTTTAATGCACTTAGACCCACGTAGTTCTGATAAATTGGAAAATAACCCTTTTCAGCCACTTGGAATGTAGACAGATTAAAAGGTGACAAAAGACTAGCCTTCCTTCCTGCCACACGTTTGTGGTCAGTCTTGGTACATCTGTGTGTTCTACAGCAGTTTATCCCCTTGTACACAATCTAAACAGCAGTTTTAGATGATTCTTTGGATTTTATTGGCAAAACTCCATCAGTTCTTCCTGAAGTGCATACTGAGTTCATGATTACCATTATTTATTCTCTTACAGAAAATGTTTCCTAGACTCTTAATAATATCATTAAATACCGCAAAAGGAATTAATTTGCCCTGATAGACTCAAATCAGTACTTTCGTTTTGTCAGAGAGAATGAAAAGGCAAACTCAAGACCTCAGAAACTCTCCTGGGAATGTACTTTTAAAATGCCAATTTGTGTCTGTTTAGTAATAAAGTGATATTTTCTAATTGAATATCAAGATACCGGTTTTATGTTTAGTAATTTTGGACCTCTTGAGTATTCATGGAAAACTGCTTGGCAGACTCCTTGCTCTTTTTCCAGGAATGTCCTCTCAGCTCTGTATTTCATTTATTAACTCTCCCTTTAGTCTATTCTGACATGCTATTCACCCTTCCACATAATCATAACCAGTTTCTTATCAATAAAATAAACCTATTCCTAAAAGAATGAGCTCAAACACACTGACCTTTGTCTCTCTATCCCAGATGAGCTGTGTTCAACAGAGACATAGATAGTTACCTAACAGGAGATACTTGCTTTAGTATCTCTTATATCATGCTATGCCAATTATATTGAATTGAAAAATGCATATCTTATAAGAATTATCATTCTATTCTCAGCCTGCATATGTGTGAGAATGTATCTCCAGTAAAGACAACTAATAAGAACCAAAACTATGTATATTTTGCCATATTGTGATAGAAATTTCACCTTCTATAGCAGGTGGAACAGTATACATGATAAAAAAAAAAGAGAGGAAATCAAGAGAAATTGATATATAAAATTGCATGGTGGATGAAGGAGATATTTTACCCCTGGAACATATTTTTAACTAGCTTATTCCTGTATGAATGGGTATCATCCTCCAGTTAGTAGAAAGGCATTGGAACAACAAGATTTCTTCTTCACTTTTCTTTTTTCTAATTGGATATCTTGATGGTCTGATTGCAAAAGGAAAGCCAGTGAAATAAGTAAATAAAAATAGCTTCAGAGAGTGACAGAATTGTTAGTATTTTTCTTTTTTTTGTTTGTTTGTTTGTTTGTTTGTTTGTTTTTAATGAAATATCTGGTTGGAATGTCAGGGTTTCCGAGTGTACTGGGCTTTTGTGGCTGTATCTCACTGCAGAGTTTACAAGAGGCACCATTGCAACCAGCATAGCACTGTCAGTGTCCTTATTGTCTGGGCTGGGATGTAATTTCAGTGTACATCACTTGCAACCAAGACACCATCAGCACTGCAGTTTGTCACACTTTTCTAGGAGCTATATCTCACTAAAGTGCATTCTCCCCAGCCTAGAGCCATAGCCTACTAATCTGGAACACAAAGCTCTTGCATGTGATGAGAAAAGTAAAATCATACCAGAGAAAATTAATGGTCAGTCCTTTCTGCTGTCTTGGTAAAGACTGTGACCTCAGTCAGAGTTCATGCTGCTGCTTCTGCCTGGAGCTGTGCAAGATTTCATACATCTGTAAATTTAGTCCAGGGAAAACACATTTACACAGCCAAAAACCAATATATGGGCAGGTCAGGATTTGGTGTGACGGGTGTAAAGAATAACACTATATTCTTAGCCTATATGTGATATAATTAGGTGTTCTGCCAGCTGCATTTTGTATCTTCTCCTTGTGGTAGACCTTGCTCCCAGTGAATCTGTTTAACCTCTTTCTTTCTTTCTGTGGTATGGTGATTGTGGCTTCGCTTGTGATCTAGATGTACTGTAAATCCAAACAGAGATTATTGCGCATTCTAAGAGGCTTTGGACCAGCTAAAGGCAAATGCTGAGAGGGAAAGGAAGAGAGACTTGTAATACAGAGATTGGCACAGTGAAAGCAAAAGTTTTCTTGATTCCCTGACTGAAAAATTGTGAGGCTTTCTGCTCCATGGAACAGAAACACAGGACATAGTAATTCCTTGGAGTAACCATTCTGACACATAACTCTTCCTGAAATGCAACTCTGAAACAGCTCTTTGTTATCTCCAGTAGGGACAATGGTTAGGTATATTAGAAAGTCCAGATTCCAAGATAGAAAACAACGACTCTTCAAGTGAGAAAATTCTGAAAATGTTTTGGAGGACTTGTTTAATTTCTGTGGGTTTACCTTTAAGGAAAAATATCAAATGTATGGATTTCCTCTCAAAAAAAAAAAAGTTTCTGTTGCAAATGCTAAATGTCACTTCAATTACCACTTGAAAAGAGCATTGTCTTACTGGTTTTGACAATAGTTCAGGTTTTGTGTTAGTGACCTATCTCTATTGTAGGTGTTGTTTTATTGTCCACTCTTCAGAAAATCTCCATGTGGTGAACGAAGTGGAAGCAGAGATGACTGGCAAAAGTTAATAAACAATCAGTATAGCCTTGTGGTACAACCTGTGTTCCTTTCCTTATTATTCCTGAAATAATGAGACAGTTAAGGTGTGTTTGAGTACTATAGTATGGTTTAAATCAAAGAAATATGTTCCTCTGATCATCAGATGATGATTTCATGTCTTTGTCTTGGACTGGATTCTAAGCAGGAGTCCATAATTAACTGATCATTGCAGAATTAGTTGGCATTAAACTGAATTTATTTTAGTAAGATCTACTCCTTGCCCAAATGAAAGGCTCAGTGCTCAGAAGGACCTCCTGAAAAGAACAGGGAATAAACTCTGTACAACCAGTATCTTTTCTCTTAATGTAAGTTACTGATGTAATTATCCGTGGTTAAAGAATGAGAGAAATGTAGCTGAGTAAAATATGTCTTTAAAAACACATAATAATGTTAATTACTGCATATCCTTATATCAGAATAGGAAAAAAAAGAGAAGAAATGATGAAAATATGCTATAGGGAAGAAGTTAAGTTATAAAGAAAAATAGAGTATAAGCACACTTGTTAGAATTTCCTGGATTCAAAAGTTCAAATCAATGTGAAATTCACTCTTGCCTGATATGAACACTAGAAATGCACATACAGTCTGCATGGAACAGTCTTAACAGAAGATCGATGAGCAAGGATTTTAGCCTACAGTGTCTTGAATTCATTACCACACCCATTCTCCATGTCTCCCCCTATCCCTCCACCTCCCAGCTCATGTCTGTCTTGATTTAACATGGGTAGAGCAATTGTTGCAGTTCATTTATGCCGCTTTTAATTTGTCTAGATGCATCACCACTGAATGATGTGGGTGGGCAATGTGTTTCAGCCTTTTTCAGCACTTCCAGCTCCTCGTGGTCCTATATAATGATGAGCCTGAAGTTAACCCAAGTCTTTCCCACAAAACATTGCAGAAAACTAATTCACCATAACTCAGAAACCACTTTAAGAAAAGGAAGAAATTCCAAGGCAGTAAGTTACGCTACTTGAACTCAGAATTGCATAGATTACTCATACTGACACTCATGAGGACAAAATGGGCACATACGTTTGTGCAAGTGAGATAGAATAAGGCACAGGGAAGATATAAATAGGATATGATCTGCTTTTAGTGTACATCCTGCTAGTAACTGCTTTATTGGTTCTACTCCTCTCAGTAATTTTCAACTTCAGTAAGTCAAATTCAGTAGCAATGTTTCAATTATATGCCGGTAAATGATCCTATGATAAATCTTGGGGACTCCCCTGGAAGAAAGTGAAACATTTCATTAACTAAGAACTCTTTCTAATTGTATTTAGATACATCTATGAATTTGATGTGTCTTCTGTGTTCATGTCAGTAAGGATCACAGCAGATGATTTTATTGCAGAACAGGTTATTCTGAAACAAAATTGTTTCATATTCATCAGGTAGTATCAGCAAGGTCTTTCTTTGCTGCAGTTAGATGGTGGTGATGGTGTGATGATGGACATCAGCACAATGACAGAAATACAGGGATACCTAAGTCATCCTGAGCGTGATAAATGCTTTAGAATTTGACGATAACAATTTGAGAGTCAACAGGGAAGCTTGGCACAATGAAGTGTGGTGAATCAGGATGATCAAATGATTTTATTAGTTTGCTTTTATTAGTCAGATCTATTTCCATTTTTTTAATATGACCAGGGAAAAAAGAAGTAATTGTAATCAGTTTATCAAATACAACCCCGCCAGAGAGGATGCCACTGGTAACTTGATTTTGTTCTAACTGAGCACACTATGTTTTGACTAATCTTCACCATCCGAGATCATTCCTCTTAAAATGTCAGGAAGAGGAGTCAGGATAATAGTTTATTTGTTTTGTTTTGGTGTTTTATTTAAAATAATCACGAAATATGTTTCGGAGCTGGCCTCGTTCTTTCTGGCAGACATTGGACAAATGAAGCTTAAAAAAAATGGAAAACAGGTCAATTTATCTTCAGACCACAGACTGGGAGTCTACCATGGGCCGTCACACTATAAGCTTTGCTAGTGCCCCTGCCCTCTTCCCCCTGTCATGTGAATTTCACCTAAAATTATCATCTACTCAGTGGGAGAAAAGAGATTCTGTAACCGTGATAGCTAATGCCCAAGGCTCCTCTAAGCTGTGATAAACAATTATTATAAACTATTCCAAATTATAGACAGTAGGCACTGTGATGGAGACTTTTGTAGACTGGACTGAGACAATTACCAAATGAAGGAAAATATTATTATTTTCCGAAATGTAACATTTTAATATATTGTGAAAAATGATGAGGGAATAATAAATGGAGGGCATAAAAAGAACTAATAATAAAAAGGAGCTTGGTGAGAAATCCTGCTGTCATATTTGCATTTACCCTGAAACTAATGCTGTGCACATTTTTGAATGCAAATAATTCACAAGAGGAAGCAAAATGAGGATGTTAATAATCATTTTCCCCTTAATGAGAAGCTGTACTTTGATTGAAAGGAGCTTTAAGGTGGCCTAAACTAGGCCTAACAAAGGAGCTTTTGTGGGGTGTTTTTTTTGGAGACTTTAAGGGAATGAGTTAGAATAATATTCTGTCACTTAAAATCCCCAGCATTAACATTGTTATCACAAATCTTATTTCAAATTAAAAAAGACGTGTTAGGAAAATTACTCATTCCATTTGGGATTTTCTTTTTCACTTTGGCTATTAACTTAAAATGCTTTTTCTTTTGAGAACAGCTTAAGTTTTTTGGTTTCTTTTCCTCTTTTTAAATCTCATTGACAAAACAGATTGTTGTATCGGCTCTTTATCTCAGGACTTAAACACCAAGGCTTTAGGTTGTCTTCTTCATTCTTTTACCTAGTGAAGTCTTGTTAGTCCCAGATGGCTTGAATAGAAACTGGCCTCCTGAATTGACTGCAGTGTCCATCTTCTCCCTGCTGCTGAGAAACACTAATGTATTTTGTGTCAAATACTTGAGTGAGTTAAAACTAGGTTAATACAAGTTTGAAAACATCATTTCCAAACATTAAGAATATGAAAATTATGCAGGTTAAGACTGGAGACACCTTGCTGGTGTTGGCCATCACCTTTTTATCCATTCAAATCATATCCTAAGTGGATGTAATTCTATTACATTAAACACAGACACAAAAAAGGAGGTTAGATTGGTTGGTTTGTCCCTATATGTCCTGAATCCTACCACTATACTCAACCGAGGAGTATAGCATAATTTTCTGTGAGTCATCACCACCACACTGAAGAGTTAATCAAGCATCCTTCAACATCATCCTATGTATGCTGGGAGACAGTGGTCATGTTTTCTGTGAGGAATTCCAGCAAACAGGGTTTGATTTCTTTCTGTGTGTTTGTTTTCACTGGGTATTTTGACAACAGCCTGTGGGTTATGTATGCTCTGCACTGCATGTGGTATGTAGCTGATCACTGATGTGTCATGTGATGCACTTTCTCTTTGATTGCACCTGCTTTAAACAGAAAAACATAAAATGAATATGATGGAGTAAATAGGAATAGAATAAGGATCCTGATCTTCAAAATGAGATGTGAGAAGTGCCCAGCCCACTGCAGGCAGTTGCATTGGCTGCCTGCCCCAGAAGCCTTGGGTTCAAAGTTCAGTAAATAAGATTTTGTTCTGTGTTCCAACCTTACACACACCAGTAATTTTCAATTCCATGTTTTAGTTTTTTAAGATGTAATACCTCCAATATATATTGGATATTGGCTTGTTTAATTTTCCCAAACAATGTACAAGAACAGTTTGATGAGAATAATGACTAAAGATTTTAACAGATATTTTAATTAAAGAAACATTTCTCTGATTCTTTCCCCTGAACTTTTTTTTCAGGCTTCTCATTAACGTTCCAGCATGATTATACCTTCAGGTTGATCAACCAAAAATTGTCACCTCTAATGGTGCAGTGCTGCCATTTTTCTCATGTTGTCTAGCACTAACTCCACAAGTAATCAGATTCAAATGCGCTCCGTTGGATTACTCAATTAAATCTTAGCCAACATTGAGAATGGCTGAGTATCAATCTCAGGAACAGCTTCCCAATCATCTGAGCAAGCACTAATTTAGGATCTGATCCTCTAACAGTTAATCTGTCTTGAACTACGTATGTGAGATTTATCCATGAGGTTGTTTGTGTGAATAAACTCATGCATAAATCTTTGCTTGATGAAGGCTTTAAACAGTGTAGCTAATTAAATGAAATTATTTGTCCTCTTTTAAGGTCATGGGTATTTATTTCTCCTAACAACTATGTGTGATTTTTATGGGCTAGCTTCTGATTATGTGTTAGATGTAGAAAAATATTATTTC
Organism: Actenoides lindsayi; assembly: GCA_025331215.1. Classification (NCBI taxonomy): domain Eukaryota; kingdom Metazoa; phylum Chordata; class Aves; order Coraciiformes; family Alcedinidae; genus Actenoides; species Actenoides lindsayi. The sequence goes on from WTSP01000589.1 coordinate 124,569, forward strand.
ACATGGCTGTGAAACTGTGCTCAGTGATTCTTTTCAGTTTCCCTTTCTTAATGGTGGCATAAGAGTTCTTATATTTGTACATATATGTACATATTTGTACATATATTCTTACATTTGCTAATTTTTGGCTCGTTTACCTAGGTTACAGGTATAATAGTTTAATTAAATGTTCTAATGTGTGTTCATAGACCTGCTCATATATACTGAGGTATTAATGCAAAATTATAGAAACAGTCATTGTACAGAACAAAGGATATTCTTTAAGTATATGTATAGATCAATTCAGAAACTATGCTGCCTGAAAAGATAATCATATGCAATTCCTGGGTTTCATTTTGAGGAAAAGACGCATGTAGACAGTATTTGCCTTTTCTGGACATAATTAACTGTAACAGGTACATTTTAATGATGAAAATAATAGAATTTTATACATGTATTTATAAGTTTTCATATGTATATATGTTGTGTTAATTTAACTGAAATATTGGTGTTATAAAAGGTACCACAGCACTATATATTGGCTAATGTTATTTAAAGCAAAGGTTTTTTTAAAAGAGGCTAAAATAACTCTTGGCTTCCTACTACACAAAAATTGAAATTAATTTGAATCTCGAAAAACTGCAGTTAAAAGAACGACAAAGTCTTTGGCATGTAGTCTGTGTGTACGAGTTCAATATTTTGTTATCAGTGATGATTCACTCTCTTGTGGCATTGTGTTTCCCCTCACATGGATTTATTGGCTTGGCTGTTTCTATGCATACATGTGTGCACTTATTTTCAACATTCTTTGTCAGTGATAATTTAAATTAATATATGCCTAGGAATCTATCATACATGGCACTTGTGTTTGAATTCTACTTTATGCCCTTTTCCACGATTTGTGACCTTTTATCCAGGCTATTTTTCTTTCTCTCACCCCCTGAGCTTTGTCCCCATGAGACTTAGAAGTTTTATACCTTCAGATCTCCAGCAAAGAATAACAGGGTGGACAGAAACAATTGGATAAAATGTCACGGATATAATCTAGCGCCACAGAAGAACTCTAATTTGTGTTTACTTGCTCTTTAATTTTCAAGTATACATCCCTTCCTTTACCTTCAGTGAATGCTGAATTGATATGTATCACATTTGCTAATTGGAAATGTTGCTGCAGGTTTTGCCATCTGATAACGGATGGAAGCTCTAAAGTCTGAGTCAAAAGCAAAGTCATGAAATAATCACAGCTATATATGGTATTGCTATGAACTACTATTTACAATCACCCTCTGTTGTTCGTCTGACATTGGCTGAAGAGCACCTACCCTGGATTCTCTAAGAATGCCATATATTTATTTATGTAAGTGTAGAACATGGTAGTATTTTTCACTGAAAGTCAGGGTTTGCAAGTACTGAGGGCAATGGAGAGATTAATAACTCATTAATGAGGGGTCTAGAGCATAAGTCTTATGAGGAGCAGCTGAGGGAAATGGGGTTGTTTAGCCTGGAGAAAAGGAAGCTTAGGAGAGACCTTATCACTGTCCACAACTACCTGGCAGGAGGTTGTAGTGAGGTGGGTGCAGCCACTTCTCCCAAGACAAGAAGAAACAGCCTTAAGCTGTACTTGGGAAGGTTTGGGTTGGATTTTAGAAAGAATTTTTTCACAGAAAGGGTTTCTGAGCACTGGAACAGGCTCCACAGGTGGTGGAATCACCATCCTTGAAGGTATCTAAAAGACTAGATGTAGTGCTGAGGGACATGGTTTAGTGGTGACCTGACAGTGCTTGATTAACAGTTGGGCTTTATATCTTAAGGGTCGAACTAAAATGATTCTGTGATTCTTTCAACTGTGCTCTCTACCTTTATATATGTGTATATACATATACACACAAAAAAAACCCTCAAACTGTTTTCTGTTCAAATAATGTATAGCTGTATTTCAACTAAAGTTAGACCTAAAAATCTTTGAAGCTACAAATGCCAAGGATGTATTTTAAAAAGTAAACTTAATCACCAAGTATATTGCTAAGGCAGTATCCTGGCTCACAATAATTGTTTTCATGGCTGTAAAAGACAAAAAAAAAAATGTTCTTGACATCCTGAAGTTTCTGTCAAGGAAGGAAAACTTCTAATGTATTAAAAAGGCTAATATATTTTATTGTGCTACATAAAGTTACAATGCTTTGACATATACTCTAAACTGCATTTTCATTCACAGAATAGGATTTCCCACCTGGACAACCTTTTATCAGATCACATTAGGACTTTTGTTTTCCCTTCAACTGCTATCCTTAGAAAAGTCAATGAGCTCATCAACAAGGTAACAAAAGAACAGATCGTGTTAGCTACAGTTTTACTCAAGAACATGAAATTAAATTACATGTATTAACTATACTAGGAGAGGTTTTCTTCTAGGATTGTGGATTGGAGACTGAATTTAGGCAGGTACTGATGTAACTTCTGTGTCTTGATTTCTCCCTGTGAGACATCACGCTGAATACTTTGCACTGGATCCCTGTTGAGAGCAGTAGAAATCATACCTCTAATGCTACTTAAGGTAGCTCTAAGATAATGGCTCAGGAAGAGTCACTGATATGTTTTGGGGAGCTTAGGTGATTTTCTTATTGTTCTTTGCACAGCAGGTATTAGGGCAAATGTTTTTCAGAGGAAAAAGAAAAAAAAAAAAAAGGAGGGTTAAACAGAACTAAAGAGAAATTCAAGCATGTTTAAACAGTTTTCTCGCAGGCGTTGTTCCAGTTTTTGATTTGCATACCTGTACCAAAATTAAATGGTGTTTTAAACTTAGTAATCTTTTTTATCCCTTATTTAATCAGTAACTCCTGATTTGAGAATTATTAATAACATTAAATATTAGTCTTACGGTGTTAGCTGACTAGTAAATGCAAAAGACGTCTAAGAAATCGTATTATTACCCTTACTGGAATAATTTCAGATAGTTAAAAGGTACAAAAGACATGCTAATATTAGAATCCTGCAAACGGAGCTACCCAATGAAGAATAGAGTATTCAATATAATATCAATTAAAATGAGATGTAAAAAGGGATCTAGCACTAATTGGTTTTATCTCTAAATTACTAAAGAGTTATAGTCTAGAGAAATAAGGATCCTATTATTTCTAATATGTTCTGTAACAGATAACTGCAGTGGTTTAGAGGTAGACGGAGGAATTCAGTATTAGGATTGGTAAATCCTTGCTAACATTTTTGGATTAGGTAACAAGACATGCAGAAATGCAGGTGATATAACCTAATGGCATTAAAGGTGTTTAATTTAAATAATAGGATGAATATCAGTGTTTTTTGATTGTTAGACCTCTCCATAAAAGAGTGTTTTGGAACAGATAAATTAATTGATACTGGAGATATCAAATTAGAAATAAATTCAATTTCTTTGTTCATTAAAGTTTATATTCTTTCCAGATTGCACAATAGACAGTAATATGCGTTTGGAATGATTTGTTACCACTTTAGATTCTGCTATCATTCTTAAAATCCTATTTGTTGATTATAAAAACTGATTAAATCTAATCTCTTGGCAGATCTTTTGCTAATAGTATCTCACCAATGATGCTGAAACCAAATTGCAGACACAATGGTTGTTTTTTTGTGGCACTCTAATACAGCTTTCTTGTCATCTTTAGCAGTTTACTAGCTTAGGAGGAATAAGGTGAAAGTGTATAAATGCAGAAATAGCATCTTATTTCAGAGAGGGGTATGTTTAGCACCTGTAGATTTCCTCTATCTCTTCTTTCCTGGCACAATGAAGGACCCTTTTCCAAGGATTCAGGAAGCTGCTCTTTCATGAGTGTAACATGGTATATTGGTAACATCTTATTTTAGGAACATGCAGTCTGCTAGCATATGTGCAAAAGTGCTGAAGTTCTTTAAACCTGGAATATTTGGGCTTTATTGACAGATTTCTCTTCATCTTATCATTTAATTAAATGTATGAGGTAGAGCTTGTCTTCATTCATGAGCTATACATCTGTTTCAAATTAGTCTAAACCACACCTAATGTCTTTGCATCTCTGTATGTAAATGAACATCAATCACCGAGTTGTCTCTAGAGTTTTCCTAAAGCCGATTCTTCACTTTCTGAGTTTCTGAAGTAGACTGGAAAAACAGCTCCCTAGTTACTTAAATAACAGAAATATTTTATTATCAAAGAGATTCACGTACCAGTAACCAGTTATTTTATGGTCATTTGATTCTCTGCTCATGGAAAGAATACCAGATTCTTTCTATAATAACCCATAATGTTAGAGAAGATTGGAGACCATTTTCATAAGGCAACTAATCCACTAATATTATGAATTCCTAGTCTGCCAGGACATCTCTCTAGTGTAAGCCATGAGCTCTCAGTGCTCTAGCACAGGCAGAAACCGCAATGACCATTGCATTTTTCTGTAGATACTTTCATAATATTCTAGTCAGTTTGCTCTTACAGTGAAATGGTTAATACTTCCATAAGCTCAATGATAAATTAACTGTATTTTCTATGGATTTATATCTTCTAGTTGTTTGATGCTCCTGTTTACAAAGCTACAAGATTGAGGTGAAGTGTTGCTCACTGATGAGCTTTTATAATGCTTTCTTCCATCTGGTGTCATTTGTGGCCATGGTGTACCTTTCATAGATGCTTCTTTACTACTTGGCCTGGCTGTTTTCATAAAATTTGAGTGCAGTTAATGTTCTTTTAACAATGCTATCCTTCTGTCCAATTCTGTTAAGAAATGCAAAAAATTTTGGTGGACCCATGCAGAAGCAGACAGCATTTATGTGCAAGTCTATTTGCATAAGAAGAGATACTTTGGAGGGAGTGAAGCTTTGCTGGCTATTCTTTCCCAAATAGCTGGCATTCCATCCTTATTGTCACAGTTTCCCTTCATGGAGGTGAGGAGGTCTTTTGTTTTCTTTGGACAGAAAAAAAAAAAAAAAAAAGCAAGCATTCTCCTTATTTCTGCAATTTATTACTCTGCATCTCTTACAGTTCTGGGTTTCTCCACAGCAGAGGAAACATGGAGAAACATTTTCTGAACATGTATTTTCAGACTTACCATGGGGGGGGTCATACATTCTGGCTGACAACACATGAGCTACTGATTTGAAAGCCACGAGCTCTGTTCTGGCTCAGTTCTTAATTAACTGCATGTCCTGAGGTTAGTTATCTCAAGTTTCATTCATATTTTCTAATACAATGGAAAGACATTTTCAATATCACTAAATTTTAAGCTAGAGCCCTTAGAGCTCTATTTCTTAACTCTACCTCAAGCTAAAGTATGATTTTTATTTTTTTTTCTCAATTGAGAATGGTATTTATATAAAACATGATTATCATTTTTTGGTCTTCACATGAAGGTACTTTTAAGCGCTGGGAGTATATAATAACTAATAATAACTAATTAAGTGACTGGAAAGGTGCCATTTGTTGTGTGAATTGGAATTCCAGCTGATCTTGGGTGCAACGTTTGATGCCTGTGTATCTGCATGTGTCCTCACTGAAGAAGCCAAGATTTGCCTTGGATGTGTCCTTCAGCAGGAGACTTGGATAAGTCCTTCTGGGCCTGTCTGGCCAAAAATCATTCCACAAGTCTTTCATACATGTAAGCAATTAATTCCCAGCTCTACAAAACACTATTAATGTTTTAAAGAAATGTATATTTGTACCTGATAGTTTCAAAAAGAGTTCCAAATGAAAACATTTCGAAAATATTATCCCAGAAGTGTGCCAAGGCAAAGCAACTTTGCTTTTTCTTGTAAGGAACTGACCATATGAATTAAAACTTGCCATGGGGCTCTGATTTGCACAGCTCCCATCTGAGATATTTTCCCAATTTCAAATTAATTTGAAATTACTTTTGGTAACTTTTGGAGAATTTTATAGTGTAGTCAGTTTTACTTAAAGCACTCAAAATGTAGTATTTTTTTCTTTAGAAAGTTAGTCTTTTGGAATTAATCTTGGAAGTTTTCCAGGAATGTTTTTAACAGCTATAATTGGTTCAAGATCAAATCACTGCCTATTTTGCACCTTGGAGGCTGTTACGAACTTCTTTGTTTCCATTAAATGATCCTATATTTTCTTCAGTAAATGCTGTTTGACTATTCCAGTAATTAATAGAACCAAAGAATTGTTCCTATTGTGAGTCTTGCCTACATGCTTTTAAGTCCGTGTATCATAGGTGAGGATATGCTTGTAAAGTGTGACATTTAATTAAGTTGTTTTCATCTTTTGTTCTCCTTTTTGCACATATTAATTATTATACCTGTGAAGTCTAATTCAATTGTTTGATATGTGTTGATGTTTTCATAATATATCAAGGCTTTGTTTCTTGGGTACTAGAGTTATTGTGTAAATGTGATCACAAGATACCCAGAGCTTTGTAACGTACAAGGAAAAAATGCTCATTACTTAAGTTTACATTAGTGATTATTTTCCTTCTAGGGTAAATGTCAGTAATTTGAATATGTGAATTACTTTCCTTTTTGTTGGCTACATTTTATATAACAGGACTAAGTTCAAAGCTTAGAGAAGGAAACACTTAAAAGCAAGAAGGGGGTGAGCCCTGCTTTTTACTGTATATGAGTTTTAACAATGAGTTTGCCCAGTTCATTTTCAGCAGGATTCAGTGGAATGATTTGAAAGAAATGTCCATATTCTTCTGTATATAAATCTGCACCTGAAACCTCTTTCATACAAATAAAATCTATGCACTGAGTGCAACTGTAATTTAAATCTCCTGGTAGGTCATTTTGTTTTGTTATATTTTCCGCTTCCCTAGGCTAGACCTGATTCCTCCCTGCCAGCTGTTAGTGAACCTGTTTGGAATGAATGACAGCAAACCTTATAAAGTTCTTATTCTGACAGATGTCTCTGAAAGGGACTATAGAAGTCTCTTATGAAACAGGAAATTTTTATCCAAATTGCTTGAAGAAAAATGCCATCACATTGAGCAGTGATTACACTAAATTTAAAAATGAATTCTCACTTCACTGAACTAGCCACTATTGGATATTTTGCTGAATACTTTGTAAGATGGAACCTTCTTTTGGTTGATTTTTGTTGGTCTTTAACAGTCTATGGCCTTTAATAGACTATGGACTAATTAGGAAAGTACAGCAACAGGACATAGTACATCCTGTGGGAGACAAGTGAATATGAAATGAGCAAATGATTTGAGATTTTTCTTATACTTTGATCTTTGGGCTTATACTTTGATAATTGGGCTCCCCAGTTTAAGAGAAACAGGGATCTACTGGAAAGAGTCTAATGGAGAGCTACGAGGATGATTGAAGGACATGAGCATCTACCCTGTGAAGAAAGACTGAGGGAACTCAGGCTGTTTAGCCTTGAGAAGACTGAGAGGGGACCTTATTAATATCTATAAATATCTGAAGGGTGGGTGTCAAATGGAAGGAGACAATCTCTTTTCTGTAGTGCCCAGCTATAGGACAAGGAACAGTGGGTATAAACTTGAGCATAGGAGGTTCCACCTCAACATGAGGAGGAAGTTCTTCACTGTGAGTGTGATGGAGCCTGGAACAGGCTGCCCAGAGAAGCTGTGGAGTCTCCTTCTCCAGAGATTTTTAAAAACCCATCTGGATGAGTTCCTGAGCAACATGCCTTGGGTGATCCTGTTTTGACAAGAGGGTTGGACTCGATGATCTCTAGAGGTCCCTTCCAACCCCTAACATTCTATTATTCTATGGTCCATATTAACTTTTTAATACCCTGCAGGTTCACAACTATATGTATAATATATTTTCTCATCTGTATGGGCACAGTTCTGACCTTCTTTCCTAAAGCTGAAGGGAAGGACACAGGAAGATACTGAAGAACTGATCTGAAATGCCTATAAACCTCAAGTCCAAAGTTTGAAGCTCCACCCAGCCTTCATGGCATTTGTTCTGTTTCTTTCACAATGTCTTGCCTATAAAACCAAAAGATATGCTTTTGTCTTCATCCACTATAGCAGTTAGCTGCTCATGTCACTCAGTATGAAACTATATCCTCTTACCTTTGCTTTATGTGTGTTACTTAATGATGCACTGGGAATGAAAGCCATCGTGTAATATGTACTATTATTTTAGATAAAATATCTGCTTAAATTCTTCCTGATCCAAATGTATGTGAGGTGTATTTCAAAGTGACTAACAGAATGTATTTGAATTTTTTCAGAGTTTTAGTAGGTCTTAGATGGTAGGAGCTTCACCATTGTTTAGGACTTTCATTTAGATATTGTGGAGAGTGAATTATTTTGATGAGCTAAAATTTTGGTTCTTCGGTTCATTTGCTTTGGTGTTTAAAAACTTTTTTTAATCCAGATGAAGCAGTCAGTTACACTGTTACAATTCCTTGTTTTTTACAATACTTTTTAAAGTGGTCCTTGTGAACTCTTTTCAGACTTCGAGATATTGAGGAATATCAGCTCCATTAGAGCTGCTTTGCTTGAAGGTGAAGGAACAGTTTATAATACCCAAAAGATCCTCAGAGCTTCACAGACATCCCAAAAGATTCTCCAAGAAGAGAATTCCCTGAGTGGAAATCTCCATGCCCTGTACCTATGCAGTGCTGCTGCCAAATGCCTTCTGAGCATGGTATCCTTAATGCTTCTGGTAAGTGCCATAGAGTAGATGGGGGATATTTTTACATTATTTATGTAAGAATGAGTGTTAGCATGGATTATTGTCTTCCTTAACTTCATTAGAGTTTTAGATTGTGGTTTGCTAATGAGTAGACTCATCATTTGTTGTTGATATTATTATGCATTCATGCCTTCAGTCAAAACTCTTCTGGATGGCATTGTATATGCCAGTGCCTTTAAACATTTTATCTTGCTCCCTTGTATGTATATAGGCAGCAAAACCACTGTAAAAACTCAATGGAAAACCTTTCTAGGAGGCAGTAATTGACAATACAATACTACAGAGGCAGATGTCACTCCTAATACCTTCATCAACTGCAGAATGGATAAGGATGTAAAGTCTTTGATTAGAAATTTATTTGCCTTTGTGTTTTTTCTGCCAATGAGGTTTTGTATTGCTTGCCTGGCAAACAACTATGACCCTGTGAGTATTGAGGAAGTAATCATCTAGACAAGTGATGATTGTTATTCTTATGTAAAAAAAAAGAAGTGAAAAAGTATCAAAAGACTTGTCTCCAAAAATACAGTCACCAGGTAATTTTTCAATATTGAAAATATGATCTAATCCAAGTCACAAAAGCCACATTCCAATGCAATGAACAATGGTTACATTTATAATTTTTCATGATAGAGGAACAAATTATTAAAAACAAAGAAAGGAATGACCTGCAAATTGATCCTGTATACATCAATCAATCATGTAACTGTTAAAAAACTCAGAACCTTAATTAGAACCTTAATTATAAGTTAATAAAAATTAGTTATTCAGCTACATAGAGCTAAACTGGAATTCATCTTTGGATATGCAAAGCTACAGAGTGATGCTTCATTAATATTTAAAATCACTGTGGACAATGTTCAGATCCTGAGATCATCTCTTAAAACTCTGTAGAGTCCTTGTTAACACAGTCCAGTAGATTTTAATGCCACAAAGACTGCTTAATTTTTAGTTCTGTAATTCTACTTACTATGATATACCTACTACACAATGATACTCCTTATTGCATAACTTACTACACAGTGATACTCCCTATTACATACCCCTCTTCATACAATACCTACGGGAGAAAATTTCTTGAATTGAAGAAAATTATTGCAGGTTTAAAGACGAAATGTTAATTCATTTGCTAATTTAATAAAATTTGTAATGTGTTTAGACAACAACAACAAAAAACCCCCAACCTCTTATTTTGTGTAAAGGCACAGTTTTTCTGGAAGGTCTCCACCTTTCACCTAATGGCAGAAGGGTACATGTCACGCTCTCCCACAACATATAAGTTCATGGCAGTTGCCTGCATAGCTCTTTTATCCACATCCATTTCTAGCAGAAACCTGAGCAAAGGTTGGGTTGGAAGTGGAACACCATACCTGTGACAGGTAATAAATGAAGGAGATCATGGAATTAACTGAAGATTTGAATGCAACTCAGCCTATTAAAATAAACGATACCTGTCAAGACCATCATAAAATCATCCTCATGACAAGAAAAAGCTGCATACAGTGATGTCTTAGAAAAAAAACAAAAACAAACCCCAAAACTATTCAACATGGTTTTTTTGGTCAAAGAGCTAAAGAAGGTAATTGTGAATTAAATCCAGCTGAACAGAGAAGGTAAATGAGAATCAACTCCAGCTGTGCCTGATTTTCATAAGTATCTGGGATTGCAGTTTAGGCTGTAGACCTAGATATAGCACAATTTACTGGATGTTTCTTATTGCCCTTGACACAACAACAACAAAAAAAAGGGGGGGGGGGAAAGCTTAATTTATGCTGATAGCACTTCGCCAGTATGTTATTGGCATGCTTACACAGAGCTAAACTAATCACAGGCAAAATATGAAGATAGATGTTGTTTGCCTCCTCAGATGTAATAGTTTTATGATGCCTTAAGTGGGTCTGATTGTGTTGCTATTAAGGTTGTTTTACATTTTCCACTGGAGTACTGTGTTGTCATGCTAAACTATAACCCTTTCATTGATTAAGACAAACATAGTCATAGGATGCATAGTCCAACCACCTTAATATTGTATCATTTCCATCATAAGGGTGTGTACCTGGACATAGTTCAGCACTGTCATAATCATTCCATCGGTGTCTTTATGTATTTGCAATTTTAACTGTTATCACTATTTTCTTGGTATAATGTCATTTACATAACCCCTCCTACTCATTAATGGTATTTATGTATTCAATTAATGCATTTCTTCTAAGTAAAAGGCTATTTTGTGACTAAAGGTGAGAGGAGAAAACCAAAAACAAAACGAAAGAACAACCAAAACCAACAACCTCTGATTGGAACAAAATGAGACATTTACTAAGTACAGGGCCTTGGATTGCCAGAGGATCCCAAATGCCTGTTGTCTAGGGAAGGAAGTGATTTATAATATATGCTGAATGAATTCAGGATTTGGAAATGAACACGGGGATGAGGCTGACTGTTCCAGGACTGCTTTTATTAAGAACTCTGGCACTGTGGTATACAAAAGGCCCACAATTAAAAGGTCCCTATTTCTCATATAACTAGCATAGTCCCAAATGCCAAAGTGTTTTGATGAAATAATGGCACCTAATAGAGGAGCAACAGACAGATAGTTGTCATCTATATCAGCTGTTCCACCACAGAGTTTTATTTACATTTGACAAGAGATGGAAAACATATTTTATGCCAGTTGAATTAGGTGAATAGACTAGTATAATGTAGCAGAAACACTTTCCATTATTTTTCTTTTAAAAAGAAAAAAAAAAGCTTTCTGTCATTTCTTTGTAATGAACAAAAATATAATAAAATAACAGTCATACTAGCTATTAAAATGAGACCATTTGTTGCACAAGGAGGGCTAAATCTAATTTCTAATAAGTAAGTTAAATATAAACTATAACCATCCAAAAGTAGTTTTGCTCAGAAGCTAAGTTTTAGGTGTCTAATCTCTGGACTTCTAATCTCTTTTCCATGACCTGACTAGAACATGGGGAAATTATGACCTAAGAAAACGGATCTGAACACCTACCTGCATAATAAGTAGAGATATGTGAAGCTATGCAGTAGAAGTCTGCCTTAAATTCCTTCTGTCTAGAGCTAAGTTCTCTGGTCTAGGTTTTAAAGTTCTACTCTGTGTACTTGGCATCTGCAGTCCCAAAGGTGGCCATGTTACACACATAGAACTGTTCTTTGAAGACCAGAACATCATCAATTTTTCTTTTCAAATGCACCTCCGGAGAAGAAACCTCTCAGAGTTAAGTGTGTGGGGTTCTTAATGTGAGGTATTGATATAAATCCTCTCAGGATGAAGAACGAGTTTAACATCTTTCCTGCTGGTAGTGAGTGCTCTCCCTTCTAGCCTATTACACTATCCTTTTCTTGCATTCCTTAGGAAAGACTATTTAGCAGTATTTTCACTGAGAGTAAATTCTATTTGTACATTATGTATATTTTCCACCACCACCTCTGGACTGCACCCTTCAGGATTTAAGGAATCTTCTGCCTAATTTTTGGATTCCTATCAAGCTTAAGACAAACTAAATGAACTGCTAAAACTGGAATAGTTTTGAACATGCTCTGAAACAGACTTCTAGATCCTAGAGGAATTAGACTAAGTCAAACAAAGAAATGCCTCTGTGGTTAGGTAGTAGTGAGGCTAGAGTTCTTTCAGTCACAATTTTAGACTTTTGCTCAATTGCAGCTGAATTCAGGAGAGGAGTGGGTTGGTGGTTGTTGGGTTTTTTGAATCTCTAACCATTAGTTTTTTCCCAGCAACACCCAAAAAAGTTGAGAGACATAATGTGCAACTTGGTAGAGAGACAGAACTCTTGACCGTGAAGACATTGGTGTTAGAAAAGATGGATCAAGAACCTAAAACGTACCACACTTATCCAGGGAGGAAGTAAAAAACAGCTTGCATTTTTTTCACTTGGAGACCCTCTCATCCTCCCCTTGTCCTCCAAAAAGTAACCATTTTTAGCTGGTTTTGTTCTCCTGTTTATCTCAAATGTATTAGAGGGAGAAAGGCAGAATACATCTTCTTTTGTCAGGGAAATTGCAGATAACAGTTTCAGTCTTGGAGTAATCTTTTTAAATTTTCCATGGACAAATGCAACAATGCAACCCAGCCTAGCCAAGTACTTTAGTATGCACATAATTTTATTCACTTACTTAAATCCCTCTGACTTCAAAAAGATTGAAGCAGTGCTTAAGTGCTTTGCTGCAACAGTGCCTTAAATTGGTAGATGGCAAATTTCAGACAGAGAAAGGAAGGCCAGAGTTTTTGCAGTCTCTGCTGGTAGGTGCCTAAAAAATTGGTTTAATTTTTTCAGATAATCCTGTAATTCCTACAGCCTCCAATTTTCTTTTATTCTTTTGGTGCTTTTCTATAGAGCTATTTTGTTCTTTTTTTTTTTTTTTTTTCCTTAAGCTCCTCAGTTATACACCACTCCCAGCCTCATTTCAAACCTAGAAGAAATATTCTTCTCTGTTTTGGGCAAAAAATGTTTCAATAATTACACACGACAGAGATAATTTCAGGGCAAATCAGGCACATCCAAAGTCAAAATGGATTCATCTTCCAACATTTAACAAGGTAGATAGGGACAATTTCTAATAGGTTATTTTCAAAACCAGTTGGGCACTAGCCCTAATCAAAGAAAGTTCTGACTTTGCAAATGTCACCTTTTACACTTTTTGTTTTAGTTTATGTATAAGAATCTCCTTAATGTGATGACTGATCTTTAATATGATCAATTCTTGTTCTACTTTACTGCCAAAAAGATTGCAGAGTGTTAAGATGGTTAATGTTACTGTCAAGTGAAATATTCATAAATTCAGCTGACTTACCTCACATACAAAGAGAAGATACATGAAGGCTTATGTGCTTCACTCACTTTGCAAAACACAGCCTCTGACTTCTGTAAATCCATGCTAAATTATACATATGAAGAGAAGGAAAAAGAGAAAAAGCATGGTGCTTTTTTTTTTTTTTTTTGTGCTTTTTATTTCAGCTTGATCTTTAGAAACAGATCCTTTTACCATATGTTTATGTAGTCCTTGCCCTGAGTTGACATTTTGGACTGCAAGTAAGTTATTAATTAAAATGTTAATAATTAAAACCTGTTTCCATGAAAAGAAAATCCAGGGATCAAAAGAGAAGGAGTGTCCTATGAGCAAACATAAACTCTGTGCTGTTGCTCTTTTCACAGAATCACAGAGTGGTAGGGGTTGGAAGGGACCTCTGAAGATTGCCGAGTCCAACACCCCTGCCAGAGCAGGACAAAACTAGAGCAGATCACTCAGAAATGCATCCAGACAGGTCTTGAAAGTCTCCAGAGAA
>WTSP01000589.1:138628-163124 GCA_025331215.1 Actenoides lindsayi
CTGCCAGAGCAGGACAAAACTAGAGCAGATCACTCAGAAATGCATCCAGACAGGTCTTGAAAGTCTCCAGAGAAGGAGACTCCACTACCTTTCTGGGGAGCCTGTTCCAGTGCTGTGTAACCCTTGCAGTAAAGAAGTTCTTCCTCATGTTGAGGTGGAATTTCCTGTACTTGAGCTTGAATCCATTGCCCCTCGTCCTATCACACTGCACGAGTGAAAAGAGGTTGTCCCTGCCTTCTTGACGCCCAGCCTTTATGAATTTGTAGACATTAATTAGATCCCCTCTCAGTCTTCTCTCTGTTCCTTGTTGAACAGCACAAACTTTCAGCATGAAACCTGGATCCGTTGTGCGGATAGGTAAGTGGAACATCCATAGCAAGCAGCTGATGTGGGTTCACTGCTGGCCAAACTCTGCCTGGGGGAACCTGTCCTCAGCAGTATGTGCAAAGAGGACAACATTGCCCTCTTCCAAATCAGCACTCTCATGTGCATTAAGCAAGTGGAGGATTCAGTAGCTGTACTGAGAAAATAAACAGGGCATTTCATGTGGATTATTTTATTATTCCCCCCCCCACCCCCCAATATTTTTCCAAGTAATTTAGGAGCATAAACAGAAAAAAACCACAATCCTTAGGTACAGTGTCACATGGCAAACCTGCACTCAGTCTTGTTTTAAACACCATGACTTGGACCTGTGCTACATACCAGCCTACGTGTTCTCAATCCTCTTTCAGAGAAACTGACATGGAAATATGATAGCTAAGATAATTGTTATTCTGAAAGGCGTGATTTTTGATTTTCCTCTTTTTCCCCAAACACTGCTGACACCCAGGCACTGCAGCTAGTTAGTGAGCAGGAGAACTGAGTAGCTCTGACTGCACTTCATACAGTTTTAATTGTTTTAGGTAGCCTACTACAGGGATGAGTGAAATATTTAAAGAATTTATCCAGAAGACACTAGAAACACTTCTTTCTTTCTTTTTTTTTTTCCCTCCTTTTTGGTGCTTCTTTGAATGGTATTAATACTTTTGAACCATTCTAAGCACTTGTTTGAGTGCTGTGCTAGAGCTTTTTGTTTCCAACATAAACTGATGGAGATCAACACTTTTTTGACACTCCTAGTACTAAGTGCTTATAAAGTGTTTATATCTATAATTGTGTCAAATTATGTTAATTAAGCACTGAAAGATACTACTAAGTTGAAGTGCTCAAAAAGTGCATTACTCTGAGTGTCACCCAGGGGCTCTTCATATCAGACACTTGGGGGACAATTTTTTTCCTTCCAAGCACCTTTATAGAACAGTGTCTTAAAGTGTCTTTCTAACATTAATTAAATTTAAAAAGCAAGTGCCAGTTAAGTGCACATGATTTACTCTAATCTTTTGAAATGCAAATGGATTTTAGACTAAAATGCCCTTCCCTTTTTACAATTCACTATTTCCCTCCTCAATTGCCCCCACAACTTTTCTTACTGAATAACCAACTGCTAAAAACAACCATGGGAAAGGCTGGGAATTAACTCCATTACAAAAGACTAGGCAGAAAATAGAATGATCCAAAGGATCAGGTGCCCATATTAGGTTGCCTTATGAAGAAAAATCATGAGAAATGCTCTGTAGACCTGGGCCACTCTGAGTTTGTTCTTCTTACACCTGACCCTACTCCTCCAGGTTACTCATGAAATTTAAGCTCTGTGTTTCTAGAGTAGCTGCAGCAGATGAGACTTTCTTCCAGTTTTCTGGAACAGTTTTCTTCCAGTGAACTTAAAGATAATTCATTGGTCATTAGCCATATGTTAAGAATTGTGTGCATGAGCTCACAAAGGCTAAATGGTTTGGCCAAGAGGATCTGGTAAAATGGAAGCTTATGTCCCACATTAGATGACTGATCTCCACTGCTGTTCTAAGATGGAAGAGCTTCGTATGGCACTATAGATATTTAGCACGAGGACAGAAGTAAAAATAATACAGGTTCTGAAGGAGAACAGTTTAAAGATGGAGACAGCAGCACAAGGACACCAAAATTTATTATGTTTTCCTAAAGAGTAAAAAAATCCCACAACATTCTGAAGTCTGATCAAAAATAAACAGGCAATTTTAGGTTTGATATCATTGAATATCCTACTTCAAGGGCTATTCTGTTACATGATAGGATATTCTTGTGTTAGGTGTGAGGCTAACAATCCTTACATTACTTAATTCTGACTAGACTTTGTTAAAATGATTTTTTCACGTTTCTAAGAAACTGTATTTAGTCCCTGTGTCAATGTGATGAGAAAGATAAGAAAGATATATCGGAACTTTAAACATCTTTAATCTTTAGTTTTCATTCTTGTTGCACAGCCTCAGTAATTGGATTTCAATACTCCATTCCTCAGAAAAACTGGTAGATTTAGAAACCATAGTAAGGTTAGATTCTCCTTTGACCCAAAGACACATTCTGCTACACCTTTGGAAGGTCTTTTAAATAGCAGTGTCTATTGAAATTTTCTAAATAGACAGAATTTTATTGAATAATGACTAGAAAGTATCAGACAGGCAGCAGGAGTCCACAGGAGTGTAGAGGTGAGTAGTGTACTTTGTGTACTCCAGGTGAGGAGACATGCCAGTCAGTGTTCACTGGAAGCATTATCTGAAAGGTCCTTTTTAGCCTAGCATCTGTAAACTGTATTGTTCTTAACTTCATTCCCTGGGGAAAGATATCCATTTCACAAGTGTCACTCTCAATGTAGCAGAAATGAAGAAGCCAAGAACTGGGTAAACGCTGAGCTTGTTGTAATGGTTTGAGGTAAAATATATTGTCAGAGCATCTGAAGGCTTTCTCAACAGTTGCTTACACTGTGTATGTGTTAGAGCAGCTTTCACTGCTGTATAAAGCAGAGGGCTTTATGCTCTAGAGATCCCAGTCCAGCTCTTCCCTGCAGGTTGATCCAGTTATCAGTGAAGTTAATTACCAAGGGACTAGTTTAAAGTGAGCTAAATAAGTCTCCAGAGTAATAATTAAATGTAGGAAAGAAAATCTGAATCATGATTAGTTTGAACCGTTATTGTCTGCTGTTTGGAAGGAAAGGAATCAATGCTCTGATTGTCTTCTGTAAGGTTACCTATTATAAGCTGTATCCCTCTTTTCTGTCTTTCCAGCTACTTGATTGCCTATTTATTTGCTATAGTCTTTGAAGGTAATGAATAGATTAAATTTAGATAGAGGACTCAGATTCACTGTTGGCACAGCTCTGCTCAAATAAGTGGAATTAGCCAGGAGAGGCAAAATACCTTGTGTTCAGCAACCATAAGCTATCTGGCCTGTTGATGTTCCCTCCAGTGGGTCCTAGTGTGTGGTTGTACAGTGGATTTTTAAAGGGCAATACGTACAAGTCTGAAAACAAGAAGGCATTGTATTGCATTACCTAGATGAAATAGTTGTCAGAATGAGTAAAACTAAGCATTTGGAGGAGGCATCGCTAAGGGAATTATTTTTTGCTATGAGGGACTGTTCCATTTGTTGGTTTTGGTTTGTTTGTTCATTTCTGATCTTGAGGAAAAAGAAGCTGGATTGGTTTGCATCCAGGTCTTTTTAATATGAGGTACATACCACTGACTGTTCATGAATAGCTAGACAAATGGTATTGGTTACTGTTACATAGATGACTTTGTAATCAAAGCATCAGCCAACAGATAGCTTCCAGCATTGTTATTGTTGTTCGTGCTGCCAGTGTTCACTAATTCCAGGGTATGACAGGTCTTGAAAATGTCAAATCATCTGGCAGGCTTTAGGATACCTGCTGCTTGTCTGTCTAGGAGAAGAAAGACTTACAAGCATACAATATTAGAGGATCATCAAGGTCCAGATTTAAAGCCACAGCCACGTAAAGAGCAAGACAGAAAGTGACATTAACACAGTGAAGGTAAAAAGAGAAGCTCATGGAACACAGAAAAAAAAAAGAAAATCCTAGGAGCAAAAAGAATGAACAGTTAACTGAAAGTATATGCCATGGCATCCTGGCAGGGCATAACACTTTTTACTGCTGGCCATGAGGATTTCTGGGGTATGGCTTTACAAAGCTGTGGTGTACCACAAGTGCCACTCAGATTTTAGGCCTTCAGCTCATGAAAGCAAAATGGTGAGTCTTTCTACTTTCCAATGTCCCATTTGCTTAAAGGAATGAAAAAGTAGCCTTCAATAAAAATGTCTTCTTTGATGAATAGCTTATGCTACAGAAATTTTTTAATAAAGTGTTCATACATTACATACTTGGCAATTATTTTCCATTGCTGTAAATTGGTGTATATCTTCCTTATGCAGACACTCCAGTGATGTGTTTTTCCCTCTACACCTACAGTAAGTTTTCATAAGGAAGAGAAAGTGTCTCCTGAGAGGCTGAGAAGAATTGGAAGAGCAAAGGTAATAGATCTTTTAATTTGACATAGAGCCACTTGCCATTTTTGTTCCTTTAAAAAGCAGTCAATTCTAATTATAGAGATTTATCTTGGATTAAGAAAGAAAAATACGAAAGTAAGCACTGCTTCTTCTACTATAAGTCTAGGGATAAGGCTTTTCTAAATGGGAATTAAATGTAGTGAGGACAGTAAAGTGCCATCAGATTCCAAATTAACTGTTCATATGATGGAAGTTTGGTTGTTCTGAAAATATTTTCCTTTTAACTGGAAAGGAATAAATAGACAATACTGACAATAACCAATGGTGGGGAAAAAAAAAAAAAAAGAAAAAAAAAAAAGCAAAGGACAGGCTTTTTGAAAGGAGGAAAGCAGTTCTAAAAGTTCTTGCAAAGTAATATTCAATTTCCTCCCCAGAATATCAGAATTCCAATGGAAGAAAACACTTGTGATCCAGTTTAACTCAAATAGTTTCAGACTCTACTGCAAATAGTGAAGGTTTCAATAAAAGCTACAGACACCCTGGTTGAAAAAGATTAACATGGAAAGAATCACTTTCAGTGCAGTTTCGAAGACAACTGTTGCATTTCCTCATCTTTCCCTTTTGTCTCGTGTCCCTGAAATGGTTTTGATTTTATCATATCTTCCTTTTTTTTCTGATAGCATTTGTTCTCCACATGGAAATTCTCTAGTACTCATCAAGATATTTGGTATCTTTCCTTGAGATATCATTTATCATGGGACTGTTTATCGCTTTCCTTATCTGGGTCACAGATGTGCTGGCCTGGATGTGGAGACTTCATTCTTTTCTGAACTATCAAAATGTCTATGGAAAGGAATGACACAGCAAAAATCAAGCCACCTCCAACAAACAAGGATTCATCTTTGGATCTTTAAAAACAGTCAAGTCTTCTTTTGTCCTTGTCACCTTCTTGTTGTAGGAAATGTGATCTGACTTTATTTAGCACAGTAGAAGATCGGGTTTGTGCCAAACTTCAGGTAGTTCATTGTAACCCACATGGGGAAAGTGGTAGAAATTCTATGCTACCTCTCTCAAAAATCTTCATACTGATATTCCATAGCTTGCAATATTTAGCCTTCAGTCTGTTTCTGAGGCAGAACTAAAGAACTGGAGTATGTTTTCAGTATATTTTATTATGGCTATCTGGAATATTACCGTGAAAACTACAAGGCTCACTTAAAGCATGTATTCGTAAGATATGAAACCAGAAAAGACTTTTAATGTCCTGTTATATGTAACAAAACCCTGCATATACTCCTAGCGTGATTATCTTCTGTAAGTAACTTTGGTAGAGGATCGACACATGGCCGATACAAGAATTTTAAATTAAAAAGAATATCAAGAACTGAACACTATCTAGTTTGGGGTTTTTTCATGTTTTATTAACTCAGTGTTCTCAAACTAATTACTACTGAATGATTAGAAATTGTGTTCTTCCAACTGCATTACACTCTCTTACTCATTTCCCTATTCTTATATTTCTTAACACAGACATGCCTAGAGTTACATTTTCTTAGGAAGATATCCATAAAATGAGAAGTCACCAAGGAGGAACTCTTGAATGGTATCTACATGCACAAAAAGAAACGATAAATATGTATGAAAGATCAATATAACATTATAAGAAGTATATCCAAAATTACCACGATGCAATCTAAATCAACTTCCTTTAAAGGGAAATGTAGCTAAGTTTAATTGTAATGGTTATTTGATGTGATTTACTGAGTACAGATGACAGGTGAAAATCTGTTCATTTACTGATGAGCTGCAAGAAAAGACAGAAAAAAAAAAAAATAACAAGCCCTGTGACAGCACAAATGTCCATTTGAATTTTGACCATTGGGCTTTTGGTGTGTTATTTTTTTGAGTAATGAGTGGAAGCCTATGTTCTACTCCAGCTTGGCCACGCATGGTCCGGACGATGCACTAAGGATGTAAACAAGGGTTCAGAGCCTTTGCCTAGTTACAGAAATGTATCTTCCGTTGACTGGACTCTACTGTTCTGTTAAACCTTCTCCAAAGCATAAGGACAGGGATGAAAAGAGAGAGTTGGCAGCATTGTAGGAGCTAGCCAGAAGTCTTCAGAAGACTTCAGGATCTAAATAAGCTAAATGATCTGTCTAAATGATGTCTGAGATCTCCCTTTCACCAGCACCAACAGACTGGATGAGTTTCTGGACTTCCTTTGCAGCTACAGAAGGCACTGCTTTTCTTTGTGGACTCCCTAGGAGACACCTACCCAGCATCACAAAAATCCCTTACAGTACCTATATAAGAGCTGAGGCTGTGATGACATTTCAGATACAGAGATCACTTAGGAGGAGAAGTCTGAACAGGCAGTACATGTGACAAGTGTAGTAGTGCTTTCTCCTGCAGCGTGGAGAGAAGCCTGTCCAAACATTTTTGGAGCGCTACCAGCAATCAGTTGTTGTATATCCTGTTTGGGGGGTATATTTTATTTACTTTTTTAAATGTTTTTCATACTCTGTTGATGTGTTTTCCCAAACTAATGCTGTGTTCCAGTTCCATTTAATGAAACTATTTGTTTCGTCCCAACGCTTTTGGTTGCAAGTGGGAATGTATTGCCCAGTGAGTGATCCCAGGCAAATGTGTTTCTCCCGTTTTTGTGGGGAGGTATTCAGCTGGTTTTAATTCCATTTTTTAAGAACTCTTGAGTTCTGAACTTGACACTTGCTGCTATTGATAACTCCTGACAGAGCAATCAAAATACTGTATCAGCTAGAAAAAAAAAAATCTCCAGTAAACCAAATGGTAGTAATTCAATATTGTAGTCATTAGTCATCTAATTAAAAATTCTATGGAAATCTAAAAGAGTAAGTTTTTCAGCAAACCTGCAGAAGGTTTCCAGAGCTCATGAATGACTCAATACATAACTGGCCTGCGAGTATCGAATACATTTGTTTAAGATATGAGTACCAGGCTTTGGCCAAGAGGAAAATCTCTATTTAACTTTTAAGTGTCACTGAAAACAAGTCTTTGTGGAGTTTGAAGCTTCTGATATCACTTGTGTGATCCCTCTTACCATTTACAATTAAATGCTGCCTTTACATATAGCTAAACACTTCTGAATTTTGGAGTGTTTGGGGTTTTTTTTCAGAATGTTTCTGTCACAGCTTAATTAACTCGTTTAATTTTCAGATTAAAAATTAAGACACTTGATCAGAGACAGGTTTATAAACTGCTTCTTACAGAGTATAAATGAGAATCTTTCACAGTCCCAGTGTAAAGAATGAAAACAAAAAAACTGGCCAGATTTATGGGTTTATCCAGCTATTAAAATGAAACTTCAGTAGTGATATATTTTCTGCTGAAACTATGACAAGCTTCTTGAAGAGTTCAAATTTTCTTTGCAAATTCAACAGCCCAAGGATCTGTAGCAAGTATCCAATATTCTGTTATTCATCTTCAGCAATGCCAAGAGTAGAAGGAGAGAAACTGTTATTTAAAAGTCTGTGGGGACAGTACTTGGTTATTTTCTTTAACTCAGTGATGAATCTGCTTTTAATATATGCGGAGAACATAGGACCCATAAACCTACTAAAAAATGGACAGAAAATCCCCCTTCACCTAATCGACTCATCCTGGTATAAAAAAATAGGCCCCGAAGGACTTGCAGATCTTAACTCATAATAACCAAAACCTCAACTACCCTCCACAATGGACTTATCAAAGCATACCTAGGATCCTTCACCCTATCCATCCTCATCATCATCCTATCAACATAACCATCACCAACCCAATGGCCCCCTACCTACGAAAATCCCACCCATTACTAAAAATAATCAACAACTTCCTAATCAACCTCCCCACTCCATCCAACATCTCCGCCTGATGAAACTTCGAATCCCTACTCGGCATTTGCTTAGCAACTCAAATCCTCACCGGACTACTACTGGCCACACACTACACCACAGACACATCCCTAGCCTTCTCATCTGTTGCCCACACCACCCGAAATGTCCAATATGGCTGACTTGTCCACAACCTTCATGCAAATGGAGCCTCTTTCTTTTTCATTTGCATCTACCTCCACATTGGGCGCAGATTCTACTATGGCTCCTACCTCTACAAAGAAACCTGAAACACTGGTGTCATTCTTCTCCTTACCCTCATAGCAACAGCCTTCATGGGATATGTCCTCCCATGAGGACAAATATCCTTCTGAGATGGGACCATTACTCTTTCTGAACAAAATGTATGAAGTGAGATGATTCCTCATGCACTCAAATGAGGTGCTTGTAGGCAATATTTGTTTAGTACACCAGCTCATCAACTTGCAATCCCTGCATTGTAAACAGCACCAAATATCTACCACCCTGAAGAACCGTTTCCTTATCAGTGAGGAGGTGACAGATTAGTCAATTTTTTTTATTATTATCGGGTTTTTTAGGTAACACCCTTCATAGGTCAAGCAAGTAGTAAGATAATCACAACGGTAAAGATGTGAGATTAAAGAAGAGGCACAAATGCTTCTCCAGGTACATAGTTGTCCTTTTTTGCCTTTTCAAAACCCTCATCCATCTGTGCTTGAGTGGTGCGGTGTGCTGCGTGAGCATGGACAGTGTGCATCTGCACATCTGCTCTGCGTTTTCCTGGTTGGGGCACTCACATTTTGAAAAATACTCAGAGAAATACTCATCAGAAAGGGGAGATAGTCCTTCTGGAGCAAATTCAGCTGCAGTGTTTGATATCTTCTGTTCAACCCTGGCATGTCACAATGGTGCTTACCTGCAGGACCTAGGGGTAAATTATCTCTGTGCTGTGTGGCTGGATTCAGAAGTTCAGCTAGGAGCTTGTGGCCTACAATGCTAGGCTTCTTTTTTTTCCCCTTGTTTTCTCTAAAGGATGAAAGGAATTAGGCAATCCCAATCTGCCCTTCAGGCTGGGTCACACCCATCTAGCAAGTGCCTGATTTTATATGAAGTGGTGCTGAGAGCCCATCGGGAATGTGTGAGTCCTGGCTTCAGTTTCTGTCTGTGCTTGACGATTGAATCCACATCCTCTGGTGGCTATGAGGTATTTAAGATGAAGATATTCCAAATATGAATTGGATACAGACACTGGAAGCCAGAATTCTCTTCTCCCAGGTGAATGCTGAATCAAGTCAGGTTCTGGAGTGGTACTTGTTCTTTCTGCCTTTTGTCTACAGCTTTGTAGTTAGGATGTAACAGCAAATTATATTTGTTCATTTAATATAGGGAACAATTAGATTCACTTCAGTGGAAAAAGTTCTATGCTGATTTTCACTGTATCAACCAATACTGGGGTTTTTATTGGGCTTTTCACTATCTACAAACATGTTACCAACTTCCATCACAAGCCAGGAGCACTGCAGTGTTTCTCGTCTTTCTAGTTTGAGAGAAGGGGTCCTACCTTGTGGGGTTTTTTCCTCTTCCCCAAAATGCAGTCTGCAAACTACAGCTATTTTACATTAGGAATGTATTCAAAAGAGTTAACATCAGTAGCTAAAATGGCAAATTTTAAAAATAACAAAAGCCATTTAAGCTGAATGTTTCTTTCTGCTTGTTCTTGGTTTTTTGTTTCCGTTCAGTTTGTTTTTTCTTTACAAGCAAATTCCTACTTTTGGTCATTATTAAGCAATAAATAAACATAAGCATGTCTCTGCCTTTTTGGAATGCTCTGGTATTGCTCTTTGCCTTGAATTATTTTACGAGTTTACTATTCAGTATTAGGCAAGCAATACTGATAATTATATACATATTTGCCATTCAGAGCTGGCAAATATACATATGGTGAATCAATTCTTTCACAAATGTAGCAATATTTATATTTGCAGAAGTAAAGGATACAAGTAAGAAAAAAAGTCAGGGGTTGAAATTACAAGAACAATATAGGCAGTTATACTGTAATTATTCAAGTTGTAATTTGACATTAGCATCCATACTGTTTTATGTTTATTTACAACTTCCTAACATGAATTTTGCCTTGGCTTTAGCATTTATGCAGTACACAGTATGAATAAAATCTCTGCTGCAACTATCACTGTAATTAGGCATAATCCACAGACTCAGCATCTCAGGAGTATTATATCATCTTTGTCTGTTAAACAGAGTTAATGTTCACCTTGTGCATGCTCCCTCACATATAATAAGGACTCATTCCCAGCACTTAGATGTCTTTATTGGTATCATGTTAATGCCAAAATTCTTCATTTTATTTCTGATACAAGAATATAATGTTTATGCTTCTTATTGCAAATTGGGACAATAGTTTCCAAGCACCCTAGCCTTATCAGTGTGTTGCTCTGTCCCACTTCAGGAAAGCTCCCTTCAGTACGTGATCCATGGTGAAATTGCAGGGACTTTCAAATAGATTTGAATATACCCATTTTGATGAAGACATAAGGAAGAAACGATCAAAAGTTCAAGGGTCAGAGCACCCTGTTTAATTTTTTAATGATTTCTAATTCTTGCTGAGGTTCCCAGTATCAACATTCTGCTCAGTTATTTGCCCAGCAGTCATCCTATCCATATTTGATACAGGATAATTAGCAACTGGCCTTGAGAAGTACAGCCCTTTCTGTCACCTGCACAGTCAATGTTAGAAGGTGTTCTGCTTCCTAGGGTAGGACGTGTATTTTATGAACAGGTCTTGATTTATTAAAAGGGGTGTAATGATAATGAAAAAGATTAAACTTACATCATTGTATTGACAGTGTTTCTGTTTAACTTCATTGGACATGATGCCAACATCTGTCCAGGGAGATGGAGGCCACCTGCTCATTTTATGTAAGTTTTAATAATCATCAATTGCTAAAGACCCATATATTCAGCACATTAAGCTGGGCCAATGATAAAAGTGGAAGTATTTGTAGTTCCTTATCAGCCTTTCAATTTCATCATACTTTTGTGGTCATGATAATGTTTAGTAGACAGCTGGACGTGATCTTTAAGGTCGTTTCCAACCTTAGTAATTCTATGATTCTGTGATCTTTTATTGCAATTATTGTATTACAACTTTCTAAAATCCTTTGAAAGCAGGCAAGAGAAACTTTGTCGTTTCAAGCTGGCAATTTAAGTGTCACTAAAGTACCAGCCTGAGATAGTGGTGCTAGTTTCACTGGTTGGTGTGATAACTAGAGAATGCACAAACTGTAAATCATCAGATTGGTAAATGCTTTGTAAACAATGGAGAAATAAGAACATTCTCCAGCATGGCTTGCCAATAATAACAGGTGACATTAACATGAATTTACAATAAATACTCATTAAAATAAACCCATTTTTCGCTGATCAGTGACATACTAAACGATGCCTCATTCCTTCTTTCCCTTAAAAAATAACGCATAGAGTCTAAATTCATCTGTACACAACACCTTACATCATATTTTATTAGCCAGTAGAACGGTATTTTTAAAAACAACAGCTATTTCTTTCTTTCATGTCTGGTAAGACCTTTTTCCTTTCTCCTAGGGGAGTTTATACTATGATGAATAAAAGGAGAGAGATAAATTATAGTAAAGCTATGTCAACCACAGCTAAACAAGTACCTTTATCAAAAAGACAGACCGGTGTGATATCTTAAAGGGATATTATTTTTCACAAGGCAACTCTAGCAAAGTCCTACAAAACTCTTCTGCTATTAAATTAGTATGTCCCTTCAGCATGCATGCATACCAAATGGGAATTTAAGCTGTGTTAGACAATAATACACTTACACAGTTTTTAGCTTAATAGAAACAATGATCTTAATAAGCATATGAAATTGGAAGACACTATCTGATGATGTAAATTTTATTCCTTCCTAACAAACCAAATTAAATGCGAAAGGTTTGCTGTCAAATTGAAAACCTAGGCAGTCCATAAAAATGATTTAATCACAGGTTCCTGTAGTTCAGCATTCCTGCATCTCCCTTTAACTACAGTGCTTTTAAAATTCTTTTTTCTTTCCTCATCTCATTTATGAAAATGTTTTTCTCTCTCTTTTGAGCATTATGAAAATGGAAAAGGAATACAAACGTGTAGGAGAGATGGTGAAACCTGCCACATATGGTGATGTAAAAAATGGCTGTATTAAAGTCGGTAGGAAAACACTAGTGAGTAGGAATTCTCACAAAAAGTGCAGCCATGTACGCAATAAAGATGAGGAGAACAGGCAATAGCACTGTTATTACTATTTATCTCCCAAACTGAATAAATTAAGCATTTTCATAGGGAAGTAAATGCTTTTGAAATAGATGCATAATCTTTGATTATTTTTTTCCAAAGTCTTTTATTAGTAGTTAAAATCAGTTGAAGCAAGTGACATTGTTTACTACAGAGAAACCTCTGAAAAATAATGTTGCTTTTAAACTTTTTTTTAGTAAGAGGATTCTCTATGGCTGTATTGCTTGGTTTTTCCTTGTATTTAATCATTGTATTGTGTGATTCCTGCTCTACCTTTCCTTCTCTAGGCAAAATATAATCTTGGAGCCCAGCTCCATAATTTTGATACGCATATAATTTTACGTAGTTGATGAATCCAGCATGCAATGGTAAACAGCAGGGAGGGGTTCAGTGGAAACTCATTTGTTAGTTTTCCCACTTGGAGGCTGTTATTTTTATAAATTACTGATATTGGACACTGTAGGAGTACCCTTTTTCATATACACTGAAGTACTTCACTGGCCCCAGGAGCCACTAAGACTAGTGGATTTTAATAGTTATAGATCTTAAATGGAGGGTTAGAAATTGTTTCTTTTCATTACAATTACAACAAGGAATTAACCCCAAGGGTATCCACTTAATTTCATAATATATAGACTGGAACGCTAATAATGTGTCTCTTCTTAAATGTAATAAAGAAGCAACTGCCCCTTGGCTCCCTGGGGTAGATTTTTGTAAAATGTATTACCAAAAAATGTAACACAAAGAAGGTTTTACGTTAACAAGCTTTGTAATGTCACTAGCTCCAGTGCTCAAAGTGCTCTGGAGCTCATAGACACCGAGTATTGGCACTGGTTTTACAGCAGGAATTTAGTACCAGCACTTTTGTATCGCTTCACTGGCACGAGGAAAAACTAAAACAGCCATGGAAGGAGTGGAGGGTAATTTACAATTAAGCACATAAAGAAGTGAAAGAGCAGAGGGAGGAAGAGGGAGTACAGTAGTACAAAGTAATTACTTCCTTCAAGGTCCACTTGGACCTCTCCTCTAGCCAAGTTTTCGGTGTTGTTTTAATCTTCCATGCCCTATTGCAAAACAATCCTTGGCCTCGTGATTGGCAGCAAGTGAGCTCTAGGACATTGGCTGTTCCATTTGCACTTGAGAGCAGCAAGTAACCTCTGACCTCTCAGTCATTATGGATGGTGACTGGAACAAATTCCCGGCCAAGATCTTAAATACTGGATCAGGCTGTGATTTTAAATCTAGGTTAAAGGCATTTCTATTTGCTGATGATTTTAATGGGGTCTGACTAGATACAGCATCCTGGGAAAGCTTTGCAGTGAAGACAGCAAGGAAAGAAGCGCACTAGCTGTGCCTATTCTGTACTGAAAGGGGGGGAAAATGCAGTTAGAAGAAAAAAACGTTTTGTTCTGGTTTGATTTTTAATGGTAATGTTTGCAGGCATTTCTAACAGGTTCTAAGATTGTTGTTTCTTAGGGAAATTCATTAGGGAAGAAACCTTTAGCCAATGATTTTTAATGATGCGTGATATGCATGGAATTCTGTGTGCCTACTTATGGTGCAAATATTCTGTTTGTAGCAGCAAATTTAAATAATTTGCCTGACTAATCACAGGGATGTGCAAATGCTCAGCTGATCCCCTAAAATCTAGATTTACCCAGAGTTACTTAAGTGAGAATTTTACCTGTTATTTGTGGCTTGTACTCATTTACTGTGCTCTGACTCCAAACTGATGATTTCTGAACTGACTTTTCTAGATAAACTGATAGTTCTGTTTAATTTATGCAAAGTTCTCTATAAAGATGCAGAAGCACCTGTCTTTAGCGAAAGTTACTGTTACGAACTGTCAGAGATATGTCAAGGCAAGAGAGATTTCTAGGAGGCTGCCAAGAAAAAGAATGGAAAGGGAAAGAGTGAGATAGCACTTTGTTCACTGAGACAGTACGTGACAATGCATCCAGCAATACATTAAAAGCAGAGGTGGGAATGCTAAGCACCAGATATGCTTAGGATTGCCACTTTATGTGTTAGTCAGGAAAAGGAAGAGCAGGGACTATTTGAAAGCTTGGGAGATCAGGTCAGAAAGATCACAGAACAGCTGAGGTTGGAAGGAAGCTCTGGAAGTCATCTTGTCCAACCGCCATGCTCAAGGAGGGTTATCTACGGCCAGTTGCCCAGGATCATGTCCAGACAGCTTTTGGATATCTTCAAGGATGGAGACTCCACAACCTTCCTGGCCAACTTATGCCAGTGCCCAGTCACCCTCACAGTAAAAAAGTGTTTCCTGATGTTCAGATGGCACCTCCAGTGTTTCAGTTTGTGCCCATTGCCTCTTCTGCCATCACTGGACACTACTGAGAAGAGCCTGGCTCCATCTCCCATATACCTTCCTTTCAAGTATTTATACATATCGATGAGATCCCCCTGGAGCCTTCTCCAGGCTGAACAGTCCCAGCTCTCTCACCCTTTCCTTGTAGGAGAGATGCTCCAGTCCTTCCATCATCTTTGTGGCCATTCTCTCCAGTATGTCCATGTCTCTCTCACGCTGGGGTGCCCAGAACTGGACACGTGTTCCAGGTAATCACCTCACCAATGCTGAGGAGAGGAGAAGGATCACTCCCCCTTGACCTGCTGGCAATTCTTTGCCAAACACAGTGTGGGATACCATTTGTCTTCTTTATTTGTTTAAAAAAACCAACAACAACAAATAAACAAGCCAAAACACCTGGCCTCTGCAGGTGGCATTCTCAGCTCACAGTGAAGTACAGTGGGTTGCTTTCTACTGAGGTGCCTTTTGTGCAGTCTCAAGCCTTCCCTCACTTTTCTTTTGCTTTCCTTTTTCCGTTCTTCTTTTCCATGGATAGTCACCTCAAAGCCTTGTTTGATAAACTCCTTTAAAAAAAAAAAAAAAAGAAAAATCAAAAGAACCCCACAAAGTAAACTAGGAGAAATATCTAAATTCTTAAGTCTTGCCACCTAGTTTCAGTTAATTCTATTTCACTAGTATACAATTTGTCATTTCTGGACCTTTTCTTTTCCCTTATTGACATTAAATTAAAAAGGGGGGGAAAAATGACATAAAATAATTTACATTTTAACCATTTTCATCACCCCCACCAGGTTGCAATGTTAGTGTTCTTAAAAGTATCCTGAAGCCAGTTTACTCAGTAAGAGCAACAACAAGAGTAAAAATATCAAGGAAGAACAGTAGAGGCAGAATACAAGTTTATCATGTAACCAAGTTAGAAGCCAAAGGCTGAAAGAGTCTCTGAAGAGAAAAGGTTTCAGGATTAAAGAAAATGCTTGCAGCCATTTCTTCCACTCATGAGTAAATTACTGGGATGCAATCGAGTAATAATTGCAATTGAAATCATACGAGGGTTTTCAGCACTCAGCATTAAGATCATGGGTCATCATCTGGAATTTAACTAAGGTAGAATTAAAAAATAAAATGCTACAAATCTCTTAAAGAACTGCTTTTGTAAATGGTACATCAGAGGTGTTTTGGTAGGTGAGGTCAACTTGAAATTGCACCTATGGTAGGAACTAAATCAGAGATCTTAGTGTAAGGGCATCCATTTCCTTTTTTTTCAAATGAAAGCACTCGTGCCAAGTTTCTTCCCTTTCTTCCATCTATTCACTAGTGATGCAAGAGTAAGTTGTTCCAAGGGAAATCTGTGTTATAGCAAGATAACAAATGCGATGTACTTCACAAGCAGCGTTATCTCCTTCAACCAGATACAAACATCGATACTATAAGTTAGGTGCCAATTTGTTTCATACAAATGACATGCTGTAAATCACTCCTGCTGTGTTGCCATGTATCTAGTCGGATTGTACCCTGCCTCTGTGACCCTAGAATAGATTCATTTGTAATGTAAGAAAAGTGTGGTAAAACATATACTATAAAAAAATATAAGTACCATACTTGAGGGCTGGAAGCAGAAAGCTGAAGGACCTACTATGCCTTTTTCACAGGTATTGTAATTTTTTGCCCTTTTTATCCTGCCTCCATCTAGTGCTAGGTAAGTATGTGCTTTGTTTTCCAGTAAGGGTGATTTCTGTGATAGTCACCAGATGTTCTGCATCCTTTATTCTAAACCTCCCATTCTTTTAAATAAAATAGGGATACGTACCCATTATTACAGCATCAAAATATGTTACTTGACAATTTGATAGGTTTGTGAAAAGGCACAAAAAACCCTAAGTCATTATAAGTACTAAGGCCATGTTTACCTAAAGAATTGTTTTGAGAAACGGGCTGTAAAGGGTTTTATTTTTTGAGAGAATAATACCAGCTGGGCATAGTCCAAATTGTACTGGATATGTTTGTGTTGTGGAGAGTGTGAGAGAGGTATAGACTCCTGCTTGCAGAAAGACCAGTATACAAAACTGTTTTGGACATTGAAGAAAGGCAAGGAAGGGAAAAATGTTTAGAATACTAGATCCATGTGATACTTTCCCACAGGTTAAGTCTTGAAAATGCCTCATCAGAAACTCCTACAGAGAGCCCATGTTAATGAAATAGAATAAAATGCCACAGAGTTTACAGTCAACATGGGGGTAATGCTGAATGCATAGCTGGAGGTGTGGTACACAGGCTAAAGGGATGGGGATGTGAAATCATGTTTGGGATGGTGAAATTAGCTTTTCCTTTGACTGGGGAGCAGAGGCTAGGCAAACTGATTGCAATTGATAATACAGGAGTACTTCATTTATTTAAATTCTAGATGTTTAAAGACCTTATTACGCCTTTCCTCTTTCCTTTCCCCTTTTCTTTCCTTTCCTCTTTTCTCTCCTTCCCCTTCTCCTTCCTCCTCTCCTTTCTCTTCTCTTCTCTTCCTCTTCCTTGCCTCCCCGCTCCCCTCCTCTCCTCTCCCCTTCTTTCTTTCACCTTTTTCCTGTCACCTTTCCCTTCTTACAATATGTGAATTGTTCCAGCTGGAAACAGAATCTCCAGCTTCTGTGCATCTAGATAATCACAGAATCACTAGGATTGTCAAAGACCTTTAACATAATCAATTCCAACCATTATCTAACTCTATCAGTGCCACATCTAGATGACCACCACATCTAGATGGCTTTTAATTGCATCCAGGGATGACAATTCAATCACTTCCCTGGGCAGCCTGTTCCAGTCTTTGATAACCCTTTTGGTAGAGAAGTTTTTCCTAATGTCCAACCTAAACCTCCCCAGGCAGAACTTGATGCCATTTCCTCTTGTCCTATCAGTTGTGACTTGTGAGAAGAGACCAACACCTACCTCTCTACAACCTCTTTTCAGGTAGTTGCAGAGAGTGAGGAGGTCTCCCCTCAGTCAATCACTTTTGGGGTATTGGACGGGAATCTTTTTTGCATTTTTTAATGTGATAGAGTTGAAAGGAGTGAAGACCCAGCAAGTTCAATATTAGAAAACATGAGCGTGTTATAATAACTTGTGGCTGATATTTGCTGTAGGTAAAGGCTAAGAAGATCAGCTTCAAGGGATTACATGAGAATAGGGATTCTGCTAATGGACTTTGTATTCTCAGGAGAAGTAAAACTTTGGAATCATCTCGGCTGATACCTTTGAAAATATCTATCATCCCTGATCAAAAATATAGTAGATAAAGGGAGCTTAGAAGTGGATGGGGTCCTACAGGTAGGCTCTGGAAATTCTGCCCTAGGTTGCTTTTATTATGAGCTAAAGAGCACTCAAGACTTGAATTGGATTCACTTAAAAGCCTGGAGCGTGAACATCAGGTAAATGCCTGGTGTGTATATGGATATATATATATTTATACACATATATATGTAGCACAGTCTTCCAGTGTTAAGTGAATGAAGTTGTGTGACCTTCTATGTAAACTATTTATCTACTTGTTTGTCCAGACCAATGCTGAAGCAGAATGCAAAGTCCCAGGTAATCAAAGAACTGAGCTCCCTTTTCATCTCTGTTTAATTATTAAAGGAAGTTTCTACCTAACGCATTTTCAGTAATATAATCCATGACACTGTAGCTTAAAATCAATAGTTCTTTGGTTAGAACTGGAAAAATGTAACAGGACATTTGAACATCACTGGAAATGACTGAATCCTTTTGCAGCACCTCATCAGTTGAAACTTCTGCTCAGGAGGGATGTTTTAACTATGGCATATTTATGCCTGAAATCTCATTAAGATGCCATAGAGAGTAGTAAAGGTCTAATCTCTCAAAGAAATGGACAAAAAGAAAAAAAACCCATGCTTTTCTAGAAATAATATTCTAGCTCTTACCCTAAAAATGGATGCACTAACACAATGCTTGTCTGTCCTTACCTTGTGCAGCAGCAGATTTCATAGGGTAAGACAAATACCTGAGCATTAAATGAATTTCTGGGTAGGAGAAAATCCATGGGACCCTTAATTATTTGTCTGAAAACAAGAATGCTGCGCAATCAGCTGTTACAGGAGTGAAAAGAGTTTTCAAGCTGTCACCATCAGAAAACAGAAACCTTCTATTAAAAATTCCCTCAAAAGCAATGGAAGTAATTGGCAGATTAGACAGACCTCAGAAGCATATCCAGTAAATGCTATTGTGGGAACACTTTCTTTTAACCCCCAAGTAAACTGCTGTCTGAACTGACCACTAATACTGATGTACTGTACGAGTCTGCCAGTAGCTACCACACTAGTGGGGGAAAACTATGTGAGGTTTTACATGGGGGAAATTTTGCAGTGCCTTCCACCATTTGGTGTTCTTGGATAAAAAGCAGCATGAATTCAATTCCTAAAAGTGATTTCTGGCTTTTTGAGTTAGTAGGAAGACCATGGTAACTGGTTTACAATACTATAGGACTGGATCTTGTCTCTTTGAGTAATAAGTAACGAAAGTTGCTTAATTCTCTCCCCTTCTGCATTAAGTGTACCTCTGCTGTAACCTGTGGTCTAAAACCCTTTCTGAAGTTGCCTATTTCCCACTTACTGCAAAGCATTATGTGTGTGAGTCCAGAGCACATGCTGCTTATCTGGTAGACTAACTAAAGGTGAGGTATGTACTTGTACTCAGGAACAGAGGTCTAAAACAGTGGCTGAAGAGGATATTGCAACCTACGGGTCACAAAATTCCCCTAATCCTACAAAACAAAGTGTAAGTGTTTGCAGATGTAGTAGAGGAAAGAATAACTGGAAAGACTGGTCTAGCCAGGTGTTTTTATGCTGACCATGTGTAAGGACTGACAGGAAGGAGGATATTAAACTCCTATTGAGTTAAGGAATCTTCAAGCAAATAAATAATTTGTTATTCTTGATGCTGAAGTTTTTATTCAGCATATGGTTGAGGAGTTTTTTTAAATCAGATTCTGTAGTTTCGAGTTTGTATATCAGGTGTGGTAACTGGTACTCAGAAGGTCTACTGAAAAAGACTATGGCAATATTTGCAGTGGTCTTTTGTAAAGTTTTTTTTTAAAAGTTGATTTATTTATGAATTTGAAAAATGCTTCTGTGTCTTCTAGTTGCAAATGTCAGGAAACAAAATAATATAGTGCACCTTCTAACTAATCTTTTAGCTGCACCAAGGTCTTATTATTGGGAGGGACATGTTTTGAGAATGGGAATGGCTTTTGAGAAGAGAGGGAAGTATTTTTATTTAAATTTATTTTTTTTTATTTAAAATGAGACATGCTGTCTTATTCATCTCTGACCATTTCAAATGTGTTACATTCTTTTATTAAATTATACTCCTTTTCTTAAGAAAATCTAAGTGGGTGTTTCTTACTTTCACAATGCCTGTAGTATGGACTAAAGTTCACTCAAGGAAAAAAAATAAATTAAAAAAAATAAAAATCATTCTGCTTTCATCCCAAAGTACATCTTATTGAGAATTGTACATAGACTACATTCTCATATTCAAACTTGCCAAGCAAGGTTCAGGCCACTTTTTCTCAGTAAAAGACATTGTGCAGTTGTACTGATGTTTTTGGTGAGATATAACTGTCCAGAAGAATGAAGGTACAACTGAGGTCTAGGATGTAAGTAGGTACAAAATCCATTCTGATATAAGCAACTTAATTATGACTTGATTTTGGTGGACCCAGTGAAGTTTGGTCAGGACAGTAAGTTTTCTTATTAGGAGAGAAATGGTCTGATCACAACCAAGACATGTTTCATGGTCCTTCTTACCTGCCTTGAGCAAAGACTGATGAGTAGCAGCAGAGACAGATGTGCTTAGAGACAGAAAATGTGTCTCTCAGCCTCACTTTGTGGCTGCACAAAAGCACAGCTTACTGCTTGAAATTTCCAGCCAAACTGCTTCTCTACACGATTATACATCATATATGCTCTATCTGTTATAAAGCATACTTTTCTGCACCAAATAAACCCTTTTACTTGAAAAAATTCACCACAGGAAGTAATGCCATATCTATTTAGACTTGCATATAATCCATTTCCATACAAGCACTAAGATACTAGCTAAAAGACTTGCAGAATGCCTGGTGTCCATATTGTTTGCTGACTAAAG
Source organism: Actenoides lindsayi (assembly GCA_025331215.1). NCBI lineage: Eukaryota > Metazoa > Chordata > Aves > Coraciiformes > Alcedinidae > Actenoides > Actenoides lindsayi. Next base: position 159,671 of record WTSP01000589.1, read on the forward strand.
TCAGTAATAACCCGAAGTCTCTCTAGTTACTTGGGAACAGATGACAAATCAGGACACTTGAAAGCTGCAGAACTGATGAGTAGTGTGTGTGAAAGACAAAAAAAGTAGCAAAGACAGAGTAAAAAAGACCAAAAAGTAGCAAAAAGTGCTTATTGGATGGGTTTTCAAAGTACACCCAAATTCAGATAAAATTACTGTGCCATTCAGTCACTGAGGCTGCTTGAAATGATTTGTGTTGTCACGCCTTTGAAATGTTGTGACCCTAAATCTCTTTAGGATCTCAGGACAGCGGTATGGAGGCTGACACCATGGTAGTGTAGCTCGAGCAGTCAGCCAGCATGTGGCAAACTGAGTACAGTTCTCTCCTCTGGATAGTAAAGATGGGATTGCAATCACTTTTTATGTGGCAAAGCTCAGCTCTTGCTATTCATGTAGTTGCCTGTGCTCCTCCTTTGTTTTTAATTATTAAATAGTTAGCAATTAAGAAAAAAACCACTTTAAACATGAGTTAAGTATCTCTTTTACTCCACCTCATGACATTTTGAATAGGGAGGTTGGACATGTGAGCATAAGTCCCTCCAAGGCAGAGAATTGTATCCAGGTTTTACATGTGATGAATGAGCGCTCCTGTTCTGTGAGAAGCCTCATCTATTTGATTATATTTACTGGACAGATCTGGAAGATGAGAAGATTGGACAATTGTCTAATGTATGGATCCAGACTGGACTGTGGTGGGAGCTTGGCACCTATTTCAGTCACAATTATTTGGATGTGTGATACATGAACAAATTGCTATGTACAAAGAAGTGAAATTAATGCATCAGCTGCAGTCTCTTATGGGCTTGCTGTGCATGCAAGCGTTCCTACCCAGCTTTCACTGTTGGAAGAGGTATTGTTGATTAATGTTAAAAAAGGTTCAAAATCATAAAAGCAATATTCAAAATCAGAAAGTCATGCATGAGGCTTCTTGTGTGTCTGCTCTGGACTTAGAAGCTCTAGAAAAAGACATTTTCTGGTGGAAAAATTAAATGCGTGTGGTATCCAACTGCTTTCATGGCTGGAGAGCTGTTGGGTTGTGGAGGTGGGTTGCAGTTTTAGATCAAGGGGTCTGTGGGAGTTGAGAAGTCATGACTGTGCTGTTAGGAATTGATAATTGGATAGTTGTACTAATTAACTTCTTTTTCTGCTTTCAGTAACTAAACTGCCCAATATCCTCTACTGCAACACATAATGTAGATGCACTTGAATATTTTTGTATCTAGTTCTGGATATCTGCCTCTTAATAATCTCCTACTTGAAACCTCTCTTTGAAGTTTAGTCATTTAAATCTCTTAAATTGCATGACTATCAGTGGATCAAAACCAGATATAACAGAAGAAGTTACACAGGAGGCATGCTTATGGAAAAACAAACTAATATTTCCATTGTGTCTGAACAGAGAACCAACATCATAATATGTTGACTGTGACACTAAATGTGCTACGCAGCCTCTTTGTGTCTGTGTTCAGTAGTCCGCAAAATTATGATGATACCTATTATACACCACTGTTGAAAGAATTAATTCATTAGTGTTTGCAAAGAACTTTGAGATGCTCTAGCAGAAGGTACTACAAAATTGCTAAGTGTTAATTTATTGTTCTTTATTATTAGATTCAATAGGACATGTAGTATAAACCTTTAAAAATCAAACAAAAAGCTAATCAGGAGTCTCTTATTCACACTGGCAAAGCTGGTAATGACCAAATAGTCTTGTTTGTGGAAGTACAAAAAAACATAACCCATGCTACTTGGTATGTTGAAGCAGCAATTAGCACACATTGTAGGGAGAAGAAGTGGAGCTAGACCAGAAATGAGCCTTGATGAGCCTAATTGCCTTTAATTATCCCTAAACATTTTCTTGTTGTCTGTCTTATGAAGGCAGAAGAAACCCTGTAGCTCTAAACGGAAATAAGGCTTGGTTTTGTTTTCCTCTTTCAAAGAGGGACATAATAGCCACCATGGAAACATGTTCTTAATCAACGACATTAAACTCCTGGCTGCTCTGCTTCCCTTGAAATTGCCTGGCTTCATTATTATCGGGGGAAGGAGGAGGGGAAGCGGTTTAATCACTATTTAGCTTTTCTTAGCAAATTAAAATATTAATTACAATACACATTATTTTATCTTTGCTTAAGCTATTTGTAAGCATCAGTGAATGAGAGCTCACTTCACATTGGAGTAATTTATTCACAAACTATTCAGAGTTACTTTGTCAATTCCTCTTAAAAAATCATTGGGGCATGAAATTTTGTCTTCTGAGAGCCAAGAAAAACTATGGTCTTGAAGATAACCATATAATGAAAGAAACATTTTCTAAAAACTAAGATGTGATCACTTCAGCACAGTTAAATACTAAGGGAAGCTGAGCAATGGAAGGCCAAACACCTTCAGACTAGTGGACAGGTGTTTCTCTTTTGCTCGTATTTACATGATGCAATGCAAGTAATCAACCTGATTTTTTTTTTATTTTTTTTTTTTATTTATTTTTTTTTCAGTTCATAGAATAATGAAAAAGAGAGGAGGAAGCTGTAATAGGAAATTCATGGTCTCTGCATGAGAATGCTTAGGTAATGATGTTAGTTTGGTTGATGGAAAATAAAAATATGGTGGGATTAGGACAGTGATTTATAAAAAGAGCAAGATCAGCAGCACTATTATGCATCTTTTGTGTGCATCATACACTTTGATGTGTCCATGCCACTTTTAATTTTTCACTGTGAACATTTTGCTGTTATGTTTCATTAGGAAGAAAATTTGCAGAAAGGGAAAAAATTAAACAATGTTTCTGCTTCAAATGCAGCTCAGTAAACTTTTTTTTTTCTTTTAATTTCTAATGTATGCTGCCATAAATCAGTATAGTTCTATTAACTGTAATGAAGCCATGTTGATTTATACCAACTGCAGATATAATTAATTCATCTATTGAAGTAATTTGTGTGGAATTATATGGAAGGCTGTAGGAAAAACAGCACTATGTCAAACAGATGTCCTACATGCATTGCTGCAATTGCTGTAGGTCACTGGACAACAGGTAGAGAAAACCAAAGGCATATTACTGTTTTTCACTAAACAGTGGTCTGTGACTTCTGCTTTCCTTATGTTTGTCCTGCAAAGTTTGTGGATATTGCTGGAAAAAGTAGGGCATGACTGTAAGTGGCCTTAAGAGCATTTAGTCTCTACTGAGTGCACCCTACTAGTCACTGGCTGTAGCCACCTTCTGAACATTTGAAGGTGTTTAAACTTAAGAGGTATGTAGGTTGAGTTAATGAAATCAATTACCAAAATTGAATCTATTGAAAAACAGAAAGGAAAAGACAGTATGAATCTGGCCTTGAAAGTAAATCTTTTTTCTTTTCTTTTCTTTTCTTTTCTTTTCTTTTCTTTTCTTTTCTTTTCTTTTCTTTTCTTTTCTTTT
>WTSP01000589.1:173827-186289 GCA_025331215.1 Actenoides lindsayi
TTGTGGAGTCTCCTTCTCTGGAGACTTTCCAGACCTGCCTGGATCTGTTCCTGTGTGGCCTGCCCTGGGTGTTCCTGTTCTGTCAGGGGGTTTGGACTTGATCTCCAACCCCTACTGTTCTATGATTCTGTTTTCCAAAATTTAAGCCACATTGGTCTGACTTCTAATTAATAGTGCGTCAATATTGTAGCAGGAGTGTATTAATGACTCAGGCAGGAATTTGGCCAATAGCTTTTCAGTGCTGTAAGTATTTTAAAGATAGTTAGCTATCTAAAGGCACTTTTAAAAATATACCTTTTTCATTTTGACATTCTACCAAAAACTCAGAGAGGTGCCTCTTGCAGTCTGTCAGAAGGTCATCAAATTCAGTTTGTTTTAGAAAAAAAAAAAGAGAACAGATAAGCTTTGTATTATTTTTGGGACACAGAGTGACAATTTAGGGGAGACTTTCTTCAAAAGCTTTCCAGAAAATGACAGGATTTGTAGTTGGCATTGTCAGGAGTATAATTCTAACACACTTTAGAAATGCATATATTAATTTTATAACCTCATTTTACAAGTAGCAACCTCAGAAGGGTTAATATGGATATTAGTTTCATGCAATCATTTTGGAACCTCTTCTGACAAAATCATAGCAAATCTTTCTAGGTAGCCTCTTTTTCAAGACAAGGTAAAATTTTGATTCCCAATAGTAAAGGGGAGTTTTTGTGATATTGATGCTAATGAAGTATTTTTATTAAAAAATAAATTGAAAATATAATGAATTAGATACAGTAAAGATTTCCGCCAGCTCTTTGTTCTTCACACTACAGAAGGAGGATATATTTTGGATCCCTCCTTCAGTGCCATGATGTATTCATGCTTAAATCTCTCACCAGACAAATACTTGTGCATATTTTAGTGTGGCATTAAAATTCTCACCCTCTTCAGCCAACACACTGCAATTCTTTGTTTGTTTGTTTGTTTATTTGGTTTGTTTTTTCAAATTTTCTTCTTATGTGATTTTTGTTTCTCTGTCATTTTGCTTCCTTTTGGTCAATTTTTATTTTCTAGGGGCTCATGTTATGTTCAGTGTGTTCCCTTGCCTTTCCTCATGTAATGGTGCAGACATGGTGAATAACCTTAAAAGACAGACCTCTGAGATTCCTGTCCTTTCCTCAGCTTAATTTTAAGCTATCCTGGGAAAAGAGTGGTGTCTGTTGGTTTTACTTTTTTTGTTTTCTCCTGAGTGCAGATGACCCACTGTAAGTGAAAGCGATGAGCTGTGTCTTACTGAGCACTGCAGAAGCCACTGGATAAAAATGAATAAACTGATTTTCTGTCCTTTGCTATGATTTGCACTATCCCACTTTTTATTGAATTAAATGTGTTAATAAAGGACTTATGTAGCAGCTAGGAAGGAGTTGGCTGTCATTTATCAATTAATTACCCATTAAGAACCATGAAAACTGATGTGACATGGTAGTAGTAATCGTACCCATGGTGTTAGGCATATGCTACATAAAAATGCAGTCACCTTGAAATAATATGGGCAAATCAGCTTGTGATCTACAGCATGTAGTCCTAAGTACTGCAGGACTGAAATTTGTCTCCATGTGGTCTATGGGTAGATTGTGGAAATTTTTTTGTGTTGACTTTTGAATGATAAAATTATTACAGTTACCTTGTCATTCTGAAATCAGAGTTTTCTCTCTTACCAGATCTTACATGCATGCAGGAAGTAATATTACTTTGGAGAGGGCAGGGCAGCAAGGATTTGTGTCATAGGGGTGGTAGAAAACCAAGTTGTAAGGGAAGTTAGAGACATGAGTAGAACTTGTATTGACTTCAACGGTTAATTTTTACATCAGTGGAATGAAGGCCCCGATAAGAGTCCTGGAATCATAGAATGCCCTGGGTTGGAAGGTACCTCCAAAGGTCATCTAGTCCAACCCCTTTGCAGTAAACAGGGACATCCTCAACTAGATCAGGTTACATCAATCCTGACCTTGAACGTCTCCAGGCATGGGGTCCTCCACTCTGGGGCAACCTGTTCCTCCACCCTCAGAGTAAAGAACTTCTTCCTAATGTCCAATCTAAATCTACCCTGCTCAAGTTTAAAACCATTGTCCCTCGTCCTATCACTACAAGCACTTGTAAGCAGTCCCTCTCCAGCTTTCCTGTAGGCCCCTTTCAGATATTGGAAGGCCACTATAAGGTCTCCCCAGAGCCTTCTCTTCACCAGCTCCTTCAGCCTTTCCTCACAGGAGAGGTGCTCCAGCCCTCTGATCATTTTCATGGCCCTCCTTCTGGACCTGCTCCATCAGGTCCATGTCCTTCTTGTGTCGAGGGCTCCAGAGCTGGACACAGTACTCCAGGTGAGGTCTCACCAGAGCAGCATAGAATAGTAGAATCACCTCTCTCAATCTGCTGGCCACGTTTCTTTTGATGCAGCCCAGGATGTGATTGGCCTTCTGGGCTGCAGGTGTACATTGTTGGCTCATGTCCAGCTTCTTATCCACCAGAACCCCCAAGTCCTTTTCTGCAGGTCTGCTCTCTATCACCTCATCCACATCTGCATTGATACTGAGGATTGTTCTGACTCAGGTGTAGGATCCTGCACTTGGTCTTGTTGACCCTCATGATGTTCACCTGGGCCCACTTCTCCAGCTTGTCCAGGTCCCTCTGGATGATATCCTGTCCCTCTGGTATATCAACTGCACCATTCAGCTTGGTGTCCTCATTGCTATTCTCTTTTAAAATTAGGCTAATATAAGGTCAGTTGCAGCCATTGTATTGTTAGGGGAGAAAAGGCTCTATGCAGCTCTTAGGTTGCAAGTGGTATTATGTGCTTCAAGTTGTTTATGCTTCATTAGACACTGCTACTGCAGGAGCCTGAAGAGAGAATGATACAAACCAGGAGCACGTTTCTGCCTGGTAACATTTACCTGGGTTTGCTCCTGGCTTTGGAATGGATGTGGAAACTTGGAAAGCAAGCAGCTATGGGATGCAAGGATAACAATCAAGCTTCCAGGTTGTATAAAACATAAACATGCTCTCTTCTCTTATAGTCCTGACTACTGAAAGTAGTCTTTAACCCCCTCCCCCCCCCATGGTCATGTCATTTAGCCTTCTTGCAATGCTGTAAGACACCAGACTATCAACTCTTTTTGACCAAGAAGTCATAGACTCAATGAACTTTTCTTGTTGTGAGGACTGGAGGAGGTGCTGAGACTGTTCAGAATTTGTCTCTGGAGTGTCAGACAACGAAGAAAAATGATAGTGAGTCATTGCTGGTGTTTACGTTGTCAACGTCTATTGGCTTTTTCTCTTCCTGCAGAGAAAGACGTACTCACTTCCTAGAAAGCTTACAGTTGACACCTGTAGGTGAGGTATAATGAGTGAGTAGCAAATAAGACAAAGAGGTTAAAGTAGTAACAGCAGTATGATGACCTAAAACCTGTTTAAATCAAAAGCAGTATGTTCATTAACTATGATTGTCTTTGGAGTCTAGAAACATGATGTTAAAAAAAAACCAACCTGATGACCCTTCGGTTTTTATATGTCAACTTCTGTAATTTTTCAATAGAATTTGAGCAGAAAATACTTGAGAAGGCAGTTGACTTTTGTTTTGGTTAGTTTTCTATGCAGTTATTAATCATGGTGTCTGACAGGCACGAGTAAAAGTTTTTCATTATGCCCCTACTTCATACACCCCCAGTAAAAAAACAAAACACCTTAATATCAATGTAATAGTATAAGCCACCATATATTTGTAGTTTAAAATGTTCCTCTCTCCAGCTTTAACCTATGACTTAATAAGTGAAAATGCACCAAATGGCAAAAATTATGCAGAGGCATTCATTTCAGAGTCAGAGATATTTGGATGTGGCTATAAATGTACCAGTTGTGCCAATAACTAAACAATGTATTTATTCTAGCTTTATTACTGGGGCATTTTGCACTTCAAGTACATTATATGCTTCTGATCATATCCTATGTACTCTTTGTAATTACGGCAAGCTGACTAGTTGCTGAGGTTGAAAAAGGCAACTGCCACGAAAATCTGGAAAACTGAATTAATTAATACATTTTGTTATGTGAGAGAGCACTGTCAAAGTTCCCATTTTATGTCGAGTTCAGGGATATGCTAAAATGGTGCCCTTTGGAAATAAATAAATAAATAAATAAAATAGTCTTATTATTTCAGCTTCATTAACAAAAATTCACCTCATATTTTATTCCAAAGTCATATGTGTGTCTCCTGTCAAAATATGGGCTAGAAACGGTTCTACATTTGTGCAGTAGAACAGAGGTTAGTAGCCTCTGGAAGCAAATCAGCATAGAGAGGAGTGAGGTCAGGGTACAGGTAAAGATTATGTTGTCTGGAATGTGAAATAATGTGTCGCTTTTTTTTAAGTTGTAGCAGGTAAGTTCTCAGATGGGATGTACGTTACATAAAACATCAAATATGGCACACTAGCTAAAGGAAACATCTCTGTTGTAAGACTCATTCCCAAACCAGGCATTCTGGTGGACACGTTGTGTTGGGGCTCAGGAATGGAGGTACTGGCAGTGTGCACTGGCACATTATAAGAATAATAGGCTTATTCTTCCTTGAGCTGGGGGATCCATTGTTACATCCTTTCCAGATGATTCAAAGCAGGGTTTTCAACCCCAAGGTGCCAAAAGGGTGATTGCCTTAATTTTCTTGTTGTATCTCCATTTTTGTTAGAAGCTTTCAGTTGGACTGGAGGAAGTGAGCAACTGCTTTTGTTGCTGTGCATACTGTTTTAAGAACTCAGCTTTCAAGCCCTTACTGAGTGTGAACATAGTTTATATCTGTTTTTCAGACAGCTGGAGGGAAGCATGAGCTCCTCCAAAGACAAATGGCGTATCAGCGACCAATTGCAGGAAAGCTAAAGGATTCCAAAATCTGTGAATATTGCAGTCAACTATCCAAGGCTTATTTAATAACCTTGTATTCCAGCTTCCTTTATCACTTTAGTCTTTGCTAGTTAGAATATTAGTGGTTCAGTTGAATACATTCACAGAAGTATGATACAATAACTTCTGCTCTACTCCAATATAGAATGGATTTCCTGTATGTCTTATTTGCCCTGCTACTCTTCTTCTGTTTCTATAAAACAAGGCTCTCAGTCTTTCCCATTTCCTGTTTTGATCATCATCCTCTTGTCTCCTTTAAGCTGCTGTGAACAGGAACTGAAGATTAAGTGTGTGTTTATAGGTAGCATTTTAAAACAGCTGCAATTTTGGTGCTGGACCAACCCTCTGATTAAACAAGTGGAAAGCTGTGATGTATACTCTATAATAAATGTCAGAGCAAAAAAAAAAAAAGCAAAAACCATCCTATTAGAGGCAAGCAATAGCCAGGAAGTAAAAGAAGAACCTCTGTCAAAAAGAAAAAAAAAGAACCAAAAAAACAATTCAAGAGCAGAACAGAAGTTCAAGGGTGACAACAAAAAGAATCACAGCCTTTTTGTTGAGTAAATACTTTTAGACAGGTATTGATCTAGCGCGGGAAAAACAGTGTATGCTGTCCATTGTGAAACAGCACTTACTGGGGGTGAAGCACATGGGAACAAGGTTACGAGTAGTGAAAAGAAACAAAGCATTTTTCCATGGCTGGAAAACATTTTGAAAAATGGAGGGTTTTTTTGTTTTTTTTTTTTTGGTCTTTGTTTTTAATGTGCAGCACCCAATTCTAAGAAGCAACAAAATGAAATATGAAAAAAAAATTCCACTTAATGATTCAGAAGAGAAATAATAAACTCCTGGAAGTCAGCAAACACTTTTGCCATTGATTTAATTGGAGCCAGGGCTTCCCTACAGGCTTTACTGTTATGAACAGTAATCTGGTGCTGATGGCAGAACAAAACATGCTACAAGAAATATGTTGCAAGAGCTCCTGTCTCCTCTCCTTCTCTCCTCTTCTCTGCTTCTTCTCCTCTTCTTCTCTCTTCCTTTCCCCCTGGATTCCTTTACTTGTAGAGTCATTGGACTAGTGGGAGAAGTTGAATATGCATAAATATAAATGGGTGAGTTGTTTCCTAGGAGGAAATAATGCATTAAATCTTGTAATTCCCCACCCCCCATCTGTTCAATTATTCCTTACCTGTTGAGAGAAAAGTGATTAAGTAGTGAGCATTAAATTTACCAGGGATGCTAAAAGAAGGAGAGCATGGATGTGGAACAGCACTAGGTCTGTGATAAGGTAATAAAACAGAGGAGGTGAGCAGCAGAGAGAAATGTCAGGTACCAGACAACAAACCTCACTCTGTTCCCATCAACTTGTGCAGGGCTGGAATAGTCTCACAGACCTCAATCAAAATATCCTAATTTCTTATTGGCATAAATTGAGCCAAAACTTATTTGGGCAAATTCTGCATGCTCTGCCACTCTATTGTAAAAGACTGCCTGCTTCTGTACTGCCTTTTGGCTGCAATGAAACAATTCACAGAATTGTTTGGGTTGGAAAAGACCTTGAAGGTCACCACCTCCAACCATCAACCCCCCCCCAAAAAAAAAACCCAAACAATAAACCAAAACCCCCAAACAAAGAAATAAAAAGCCAAAACCAACAACAAACAAACAAAAACACCTCACCATCGCACTAGGACATGTCCTGAAGTGCCTCATCTACACATTTCTTGAATACCTCCAGGGATGGTGACTCCACTGCCTCCCAGAGCATTCCAGCACCTAACTACTCTTTCAGTAAAGAAATTCTTCCTGATATCCAATCTAAACCTTCCCTGGTGCAACTTCAGGCCATTTCATCTTGTCCTGTCTTTATTTACTTGGCAGAAGAGGCTGCACCCACCTCGTTACAACCTCCTTTCAGGGAGTTGTAGAGAGTGAGGAGGTTTCCCTTCAACCTCCTCTTTTTTAAACAATCCAAATTCCTTCAGTCTCTCCTCACAGGACTTGTTCTCCAGACCCTTCACCAGCTTGGCTGTCTTTCTCTGAACTCTCTCCAGCAACTCAATGTCTTTCTTGTGGTGAGAGGCCCAGTACTGAACACAGTACTCGAGGTGTGGCCTCACCAGTGCCAAGTACAGGGGAATGATCACCTCCCTGCTCCTGCTGGCCACACTGTTTCTGCTACAAGCCAGTGTTCCGTTGGCCTTCTTGGCCACCTGGGCACACTGCTGACTCATATTCAGCTATGTGTCAACCCCAGGTCCTTTTCTACCTGGCAGCTTTCTAGCTGCTCTTCCTCAAGCCTGTAGCATTAGAATCATAGAATAGTTTCATCTGGAAGAGACCTTCAAGATCATCAAGTCCAGCCTTATTCCTAGCCTTATCAAAAACCCACTAAACCATGTCCCTAAGCACAACATCTAACCGCCTCTTAAACGCTTCCAGGGATGGTGACTCCACCACCTCCCTGGGCAGGCCATTCCAGTGCCTGACAACCCTTTCTGCAAAGAAATGCATCCTAATATCCAGCCTGAACCTCCCCGGTTCAACTTCAGGCCATTTCCTCTTGTTCTGTCGCTTGTCACCAGGGAGAACAGACCAACTCCCACCTCGCTACAACTTCCCTTCATGTAGCTGTAGAGGGCAATAAGGTCTCCCCTCAGCCTTCTTTTCTCAAGGCTAAGCAGCCCCAGATCCTTCAGCCTTTAAAGTGAAGAACTTCCTCCTCATGTCCAATTAGAACTTCTTCCTCAGTCCAAACAGACTTACTGTTTCAGAAGTGAAACTTATAAATTGAATCCGGAACTATCAGGGGAAGACGTACAAATGTATTTACAGCTCTAAATCAGGCAAAATTTTTGTGTATCCATGTTGTCTGTTCACTGGAGGAAGAATCATCTCTCTCCTTCTTATCAATACCAATGCATCAGATCGATTGATCTCTCTCAAATGAGAACGACACGATAGTATTTCTATCTTATCCACCATATAAAAAGGCATGTGCCTGCCTCTCTGTCTCTAATGTTCCATCACTTTTTTCATTCACTTAAAATGTGAATTTCCAAAATTTCCAAACCACTACAGAATTTCTGTATTATACGGGATGGGCTGGGGCAGAGTGAGAATTAGCAATTCCCATCTGTTGCTTTAATTGTTTTCTCTTCTAACAGAAACTTCAGCCTTCCAGCTACTTGCGAGGCGGTCAGACGTACACTCCTGAAGTCGACTGACTGACCTTCTGGTTTTTGCTGCTGGTTTTAAGGTAGCTGAAGAAGCAATACATTTATGGCAAATGAGGTAAACGCTGTGTTGGAGATGCATAAAACTGTCTTATATAAGCGTTCGTAGAAGGCTCTTCTCCCAGTAACCAATAGCATCTATCTCTTTTCCAGCAAAATATTCCTTGCTCTGAATATCTAAATAAAGCCTACGATGGTGCAGAGGAAAGATTTTTGAATGCTACGGGGGTCTGGGCTTTTTTTTCTCTCCTGAAGTGCAAGGCTGTCTCAGTGGTCTGCTGAAACAGTGTTCTCCTTTTGTTCCGCCCGATTTCATCAGAACTATGAAAGCGTAGCCATATCCTTGCGTCGTAACTGCTCCCTGTAATCTAACGCATGTGAAGTGGAGTCTATAAAAAGACCGTGAAACAAGAAGTCTAGGTTTCAGCAAAAATAAAACTGGTGCTTTTGTGGCAGGGTTGTTGTCGTTCTGTGTCCTTTATTATTGCCGGTGACAGCTCAGAGTTTGACTCCATTCACAGAATCACACAGAATCAAGGGATATTAGGGGTTGGAAGGGAGCTCTGGAGATCATCGAGTCCAACCCCCCTGCCAGAGCAGGATCACCTAGATGAGGTCACACAGGAACGTATCCAGGTGGGTTTTGACTGCCACTGGTGTGCAGTGATGACAAGTCCTCCTGATCCCAGACCCCTATGGTAAGAGCAGGATTAGGCAGCCAGAGCTGAAAAAGCAAAATCATGTTTATTCATCATGTCTTTAAAGTGACATTTCCGTTGCCCATGAATTGAATTCTATGTGTTAGTGACTATGAAACAATGACCTTGGTGGTTTTAATCCAGTTTATGGAATAGGTCGTAGGATCATAGGACCATAGAATCACAGGACCATAGAATCACAGGAACATAGAATCACAGGATCAGAGAATCATAGAGTCACAAATCGTAGGATCCTAGAATACTTCAGAAGGGACCTCCAAAGGTCACCTAGTCCAACCCCTCTGCAACGAGCAGGGACAAGGCTGGCAATTGAGTTGGGTACACTTGTTCCTAAGTGGTGTTTATGTAATGGCTGTGGCAAGATATTAATGTATCTTTATTTTTCTTAATTCGTGTTTGAATGCGTGTGTAACGACAGCTCGTTTCACAGAGGACAGGTGGTGTTTCACTTGTGCACTTTAAGGTGCAAGAGCGAGAGCTCTATGGGCACCTTAAAATAGTTTTAAACTAGAGCAGGGTAGATTTAGATTGGACATTAGGAAAAAGTCCTTCACTCTGAGGGTGGTGAGACACTGGCACGGGTTGCCCAGAGAAGCTGTGGACACCTCATCCCCGAATGTGTTCAAATCCAGGCTGGCTGGGGCTGTGAGCAACCTGCTCTAGTGGGAGGTGTCCCTGCCCGTGGCAGGGGGGTTGGAACGCGATGATCTTGAAGGTCCCTTCCAACTCAAGCTGTCCTATGGTTCTGTAGAAATACACTTTTTCTTAGGGGATACAGATTATCCAGATTGGAGATATATATAATTTATAAAGATGCACATGTTCAAAGTGCTTTAACTACACTGTTCATGGAAATGTAGATTTGCCGTGTAGAATTGGTACCTAAAGTCTTGAATATCACATTCATGTTGCACTTTGAGAGCGCTTTGTTTAAGGAAAGCTTCTCTTAAAATATGATACAACTTACAAACTCATTGTAGCAACTTTCGTAGCATGGTGGAATCGTTTTGGTTGAAAAAGACCTTTCAGGTCATGGAGTCCAACCATTCCCCCAGCACTGCCAGGGCACCACTAACCCATGTCCCTCAGCACCACATCTCCACAGCTTGGAAACCCCTCCAGGGATCATGGGGACTCACCACTGCCCTGGGCAGCCTGGGACAGCCCTGGACAACCCTTGTGGGGATATGGGGAAGAAATTGTTCCTCAGGTCCAACCTAAACCTCCCCTGGGGCAACTTGAGGCTGTTTCCTCTTGCCCTATTTCTTGTTCCTTGGTGGAAGAGACCAACCCCACCCGGCTCCAACCTCCATTCAGTGAGTTGTCAAGAGCTTTACTTAGTCTCCTTAACATATATAACTGTTTTTACCCTTAGGTTTGGGGGTTTTTTTTATATATTGCGATGTTCTGCTACATTACATTCAGCTATCTAGGTCAGATCAGATTAGTTATTTATATTGAATAGGTTTAAAAAGAGTTTGAGCATTTTGGTGCGTACATTTTTCCCCAGGTAACGAGCAGAATGGAGCTATGCAGATACCTGATGGGTCTCTTGGTTGTCATGGCACTCGGTGCAAAGGAGTGGAGCTAACCCAGCCCCACGCTGGGGAAATTAAAAATGAAAATGAGAAAGATTAGGTCACGTAATGTTGGTTTTTCTTATGATTTCTACCTCCTCTGAGAAAAACAAATGCAATATTTTTAATGACAGGAAAACTCTCTCTCGAATACTCTTGGTATTCAGAGATGTCAGCATTTTGTGTGATGACTTATTTCTAGCTTGACCGCGTTTCTGTTTATAAACTGTAGTTAGAGGTTTATAATGGAAGGAGATGATGCTCCAGGTGATGTGTGTTACTGCCTGTAGTGATAGTCCCTAGAAACCAGCCCAATTTAACTTGGATATGATATGTAAATAAGATCACTTCAAGACACTCAAGTGTATTACTCTCTGTCTGCATGACCCCCTTCTATGACATCCTTCATCCCAGCACAACCATCCAAAGCATCTCCCGGAGCTGCTCCTTCCCTGTAGCTGGTGCTGTGTGGCTCATACAGTATGTGGTGGGGTCCAGACCCCCCCTGACCCGCCTTCCACTTGGCCATTGGTGCAGCTCAAACGAGGCACTTCACTCTGTACACTGTTCCTTTCCCACCCCTTGTTTACAAAGTGCAGTTGAAAGAACCTTAGCTGATACTCCTCAAGAGGTACTCATGGGGTATTGGTCAGGGAAAGAAAGTGGTGGGGTTATATACTCAGTGGTCTGGGGTGGGGGAACGTGGAGCTCTGGCTGTTTGCAGGTCACACACCCTGTTGGCACCATAGAAGATTATGAATTTATTCATTTATTGTTTATTTGTGACCTGTTGCCAAAGAATAACTACAACCTAAGCATAGATGTCATGCTGGAAACTTCCCAGATGGCAGTCAGGTGCCAATCCAGAAGGACCTCCATCTTCCATAAGTTCTCTGTTGTGTCTGTGTGGAGTAATTACTGGAGGTGACTTGGAAATTAAACATAGTAAAGGCATGGCATTGCTCACACATGAAGGGAAAATATTGATGAAGCTCCCAGGACGGAGCAGCCACAGCTGGTGTGCAGGGAATCCATTCCTGGTGGTTACCTGGACCACATTGTCTTCAAGTCATCATGGAGGGAGGAGGGAATTAAGACTCCGTGGCCAGGCAGTTAATGCAGAAGATGGAGCCTTCTGGTGCTATGGAACTGATCAGCTGCATATTTGCCACCTTGGGCCAACCGCCTGTCATTTTCTGACACAGTGCTGTCCTTGGTGAGAGCTTTGCTCATTATAATCCCCAGAACACAGCTCCACCATGAAGACTGCCCATCTCCAGAGTCCGACTGCCTCTCGCTTGAGCTTGTGCCTGGAGATTTCCTACTCTGAATCTTTAAAAGAGAAGCAAGAGGAATTTACACCAATCATAACAAAGGTCTGTCTGACCAGAGTCACTCAAGATCCACCTTTCAGATAAAAATTAACATAAAAATGGCTTAAGAAAGGTGAAATGTCAGGGAAGACATCATTGTGAACATATCAGGGAAGATACCATTGCAGACCACCTCTGACTGCTGGGATCAGTCAGTGGGCTGAGCCTCTCCCCGCACATAGTGATGCCTTTGGGTAAGATCTGGATTTTCCCCAGCACTTGTTCACAAAAACTTAGAAATCTAAATAGGGCTGTTGTTAACTTAATATATTTTGTAGCCAGGCTGTATTGTTTGTAATCTTGATACCTGCAGGTGCTTTGCAGACAGTGTATTTATCACTGGCAACCCTCTGTAAGTTTGCACGACACCAAGATAGGTGGGAGTGTTGATCTACTTGAGAGTAGGAAGGCTCTTCAGAGGGATCTGGAGAGGTTGGATCTATGGGATGAGGCCAATCATCTGGGCTTCAACGAGTCCCAAGTCCTGCACTTGGGGCACAAGATCCCCAGGCAGCACTCCAGGCTTGAGGAGGAGTGGCTGGAAAGCTGCTGGGCAAGAAAGAGACCTGGGGGTGCTGGGGGACACCCGGCTGAGCAGGAGGCAGCGTGTGCCCAGGTGGCCAAGAAGGCC